>JAXCLR010027233.1:0-21704 GCA_035584095.1 Annona squamosa | reverse complement strand
GGCAAGACTACTCTGGCAAAAAAAGTCTATGACAGTGAGCAGGTGAAGAAACACTTCGAGACGTGTGCTTGGGTCACCATTTGGCAATCATTCAACAACAAGGATTTACTCCACAGCCTGATTCGACAATTCTATGAAGCAAAAGAAGAGCAGGCTCCCTCCGGAATTGATGCAATGACAGAGGTCCAGCTAATCCAAGCTCTTCGAGATTATCTACAGAGCAAAAGGTTTATGGCTGTTCTTGACGATATATGGAGTCTGGAGGCCTGGAATTTCCTAAGCATATCATTACCAGCTGGAGAAAATGGGAGTCGCGTGATTCTCACTATGCGCAGGGATGACATTGCATCTTCTTGTCGTGTTGAACAATCCGATCACATATACAATCTACAACCTCTTGATCAGGAGAAGTCATGGTCTCTTTTTTGCGGAAGGGCCTTCTCATTAAACAAGGAGAATCATTGTCCTCCAGAATTGGAGGAGCTTGCTCGAAGTTTTGTTAAAAAATGTGGAGGCTTGCCTCTTGCAATCGTTACGTTAGGTGGCCTCCTCGCAACAAAGGATCAGAAGTATGTCGCGTGGGACCAGATGCATCGTGGCCTTGGATCAGAGCTTGAAAACGATGGCCATCTTAAACACATGACAAGGATATTATGGCTCAGTTTCAGTGATTTGTCTTATCATCTAAAATCCTGCTTCTTGTATTTTTGCGTTTTCCCTGAACACTTTAACATTGGCATTTCGAGGATAATTCAGTTGTGGATTTCGGAAGGTTTCATCCAAACAACACAACTAAATACCACAAAGGAAGAGGTTGCTGAGGGCTACCTGAATGCTCTCATTGCCAGAAATCTTATTCAAGTTAAGCAGAGGGAAATTGATGGGCAAGTACGATTCTGTTGTGTTCACGATCTTGTGCGGGAGATAATTCTTATGAAATCCAAGGACGAAAATCTCTTTGTATCATCTACTGAAGAAAACATAGTTCTCGCTGATAAAATTCGTCGTCTGTCCATCCAACGTGATACCTTTTCTAGATTACATTTATTAAGAGTGGTTAGTATTGAAAATGTTCCAATAGATAGCTTTCCAGAGGATCTGACTGGCCTGCTGCACTTGAGGTACTTAAGATTTCAAAATACAAAGATCAAGGATCTTCCGAGTTCTCTAGGGAAGCTAATAAACCTCGAGACCCTAATTCTTGCAAATAACTTCCTACGTGAATTGCCTGTAGATATTCTCAAATTAAAATGCCTGCGCCACATCACAGTTTTTCCCAGAGAAACAAAGACTTATTATTTTGATGTCTATCATGGTGTTAAGTTCCCCATTGGAGTGGGAAGTCTAAGATTCCTACAAACCCTGTCAGTTGTGGATGCAGAGAGTAGTATGGTTAGTGAATTGGGTAAGCTCACTCAACTGAAACAATTAAAATTGGTTAAGTTAAGAAAAGAAGATGGGCATGATTTGTGCACTTCGATTGAAAAAATGGGACGCCTCCAACACTTTACGGTAATGTCAACAGAAGAGGATGAAGAACTTGACTTGCATTCTCTGTCATATCCTCCGCAGACTCTGCAATATCTTCGCTTGCGTGGACATTTGAAGGAGATACCCCGATGGATTGCCTCTCTTCAAAATCTTCTTAGTCTGATTTTGTTTGCTTCTAAACTCATGGATGACCCTCTTGAAGCCCTTGGATCATTGCCAAATATAAGAGAACTCAAGCTCATTAAGGCTTACAATGGAGAGGAGATGTGTGTTAGAGATGGGTATTACCAAAAACTCAAGGCCTTGCACCTCGTTGAGTTAGGAGGGTTGAAGAAGGTGAGGATGGAGGAAGGTGTGATGCCTAATCTTGAAATTCTATCAATTTGTTGTTGTGAAGCGCTAGTTGAGGTGCCTTTCTGGCTTCGACATCTCACAAAACTCAAGAAACTTTCTCTACGAGACATGTCAGCTGCCTTCTTGGAGGGTCTTGGAGGGGATGGGAAACAAGAAGCAGTGGATTTCATTCGACACATCCCACTCATCCAATGCCATGAAACTAAGACAAACAAGACTTGGAGAATTCCGTGAGTGTGGAGAGGTATGGCCTCTGTCCAAATGTAAAGCACTAAGGCTTGAGTTTTATCTACTGTTTTTCAGTTTTAGACCGTGAGTGAAATACTGATAAAATATTTTGGTGCATTAAAAATGTTAATCTTTTAAGATGTATAATTTCCTGATACAGCGGACGCTAGCATTGTATGAACATTGCACGATCAATGGAGGACTGGACTTAGAGGCAGGCCTAACAAAAAGAGGTATGGTTGGCTTGTGCATTTGGCTTTATGAAAATTGATACGCTTGGAGTAGCGATGATTACATCAATGTGACTATTGACTGGTAAGGATGCGTTATTCATTCCCAGCAAGATGGCAGCAGCGTGTCTGCCATGTGTTGGCTGCAAACTAGAATTAAAAGTAGATTTGCTGATCCCATCTTATAATTTTAATCATTGGTGTGGAGTATGATCTTCAGCTTTTGTTAGGAAGGATAAAAATCAGTAGGAGAAATTTTTTTTATCCGTTTGATTCTAGTCCGGGAGTGCACAATTTGATGAGGTTGAGGCAGGCTGTTATGGTTTGGAAGCCTTTTTATGGGCTTTTTTTGGAGGAGGCAGTTCTAACAATTGCCAAACAACTAGCAATGCCGAAAACGGAATTGCCAAGTAGAATTCTGGAGTAGAAGAGAAAATCATAGCATTAAAATTCTAAAGCTGTTTTCCAGTATCAATATATAAACATATATGGCACATCTGTAACTGAGACAGTTGACTACGACTCACCTAATGTATGTTTATTATTTATTTGAATGTAGGAAATAATTGGTAGAAGAATGCATGAAGAAGATTTCAGAATGTTTTCATAGTTGCTATCTATCAACCTCATTATGTAATTTGAGTTGAATGTAAAGTTTATGACCTAAATTACGATGTAAAGCTTTAGAATCGATGACAAACTTGGTAATTTCAGAGTTGCTTGATTGAGTTCAGATTTTAAAGTTTATGATGATATAATGCTTTGGAATCGATGAGAAAACTCAGTGATTTGAGAGTTGCTACTACAGCTCTAGCCCTTCCTAAGTCACAAGGACTTATAAATGTCAAGGTCAGGGGTTACAGAGTCGCTTGAATTGAAATATCATAGGCTTGTAATTGTACCTAAGAGCAGCTAGTGCCTAATGTGGAACAGGTTATCCCAGCTTGGGAAATTGCTTATATGGGGTGATGTGGCTATTGGGGGTGTGAATTCTCTTCATTATACCAATGAGATTGCTGAAACTGAGCTTGGGAAATCTCTACGTCAGTTAGAGGATTTCAATAGCATTGAGCCCCAACCTGCAATAGGTAGCATTAGTATTTTGTGAAACTATTTAAGATCCTTTATTCTCAAGTGAATAATATGAATTAACATAATTGGATCAATGTTATCAAAACTAAACTGATGATCATCTTGGTGGATTTGGCTAATTTGGTTCAAACTGATTTAACCTTTTGATCAAACCTTTTTGAATCGTTAATTTATAATTTTATAAAATATTTTTATTCATATCTTATATACATCTCAGTGATTTTAAGTTAAATTTTATATCTTCAAATGATTCTAAATTCTGTAGATTGATTGCATCTGTTATTTTTGTTGAAGTATGTAATGATTTTTTACCAGTCTACATGATATGTCATGCAAAACAACTAGCCAAATGACCTATTATAGGTGGTCTGTGGATAAGCAGCCAACCGGTGCAAATCAGACTTGTTAGGTCAATAGCTCGTGGTTGGATTGGTTGTCTAATCTATTTCTTATAATTTGAATAGAAGGGCTTTTCTTAAATATACCCACTATTTAATTATAATTCCAAATATATCTAGTACATTTTGAAAATTCCAAATATCCCCACGCCCAATTCGTGAGCTAACGCCGTTAGTGAATACGTGAAATTACAAATACGCCCTTCAAAAATTTGAACATAGAGCATGTTGGTTATGAATAAAAGTTCTCACATTAAAACTTTTCAATCTAAAACTTTTTACTTTCCATAACTATCATATTTTTAATTATTTCTTCATATATTCCTATATAATTGCATTACTTTTTAATCATTTCTATGCAATTGCTCATAACATTAAGCTATTACTTTTAACTTTATTATCTTTATGCTTCATCATTATATCTCTCATATCACATCATTTTATTCTATTTAAAAACTTTTACACCAAAAACTTTTCATTCAGAAGTTTTATTACTTCCCAAATACATTTATAGTTGAAATTTTGAATTTCGTAACTCACCAATGCCCTAATATCACGTAAACTTTAAACTTGAAGAGTGTTAATTTCATTTTTTCTGTTTTATTTCATCTTTTATTATTTTATAACGAGATTTTTAGGTATTTTAAAAAAATTTACTAACATTTTTATAGAATGAGCATTTTTTGGATTAAAAAAATTTTAAGAACGATTTTTAATAGAATGGGCATTTTTCAGATTAACTACAAACGTGGTAGAAATACTTAGATTTGAAAATATAGTAAATATATTTAGGATTAGAGTTAAACGTAGTAAGTATATTCTAGAAAAGCCCTAAATACAATGAGCATAAGTTACTAATTCCATGTTACTCTTTTAAATTTTAAGATTTAGTGTTCGATAGAAAATTTAATGTATCCATTGTATTTAACATATATGTTTAGCTAGAAGACTAAGTTTCGTGATAATCAAATCTATACATAAGCTACATTTGTCAAAAAATATATATACTCACGTATAAATTATAAAAAAAAATGCTCGAATCTATTTACATATATCTTAAAATGTAATAATAATTTTTAGAATTATTTATCCACACAAAATTATATTTTAGATGATTCAGATGTTAAAAATATAACTTTACAATTGATATTCAATGTTATAATTTCACATTTGTAGATAGGGCACATGTATGAGATATTAGATAAATGAAATTATAAATGATGCTAAATATAATAGATAAATTAAATTTTTTTTTAATCAAACATTAAGATAGTAACAATGAAAGAGATTACATAAAAAAAATTCTAGAAGCATTCTCGCATAAACTAATGGATTCCACTTTTATGTCACCTAATTACAACAAAACTTTTTTTTTTTACATAACCATGCCTTTTTTGACTCACCTTCATGATAATCTAAAATCTGCTAGCCGTCTACATTTAGGGTTTGTTCGACAAGGCATAAAAGTCTTCAAAACAAAACTTTTAAATTTAAAATTTTTTCATTGTCCCTAGCTACCTTTTTAAACTTTTTTCATATTTTCCTATACAATTACCTATTCTTAAATTATTTTGATAGAACCACATATACAACTTACCTATTTATTTTAACTTTATTCTTTTTATTTCTCATCGTTAACTTTATTATATCATATTATTTTCTCCAATTTCAAAAATTTTTACACAAAAATTTTTTATTCAAAAATTTTATCACTTCCCGAATACGCCCTTAGAATATCATTTATTTATGCAGCACCTCCTAGTTAATTAATGCTCTTAGTCGGTGATTGCTAATTGCAAAAGTCCTAATTTTCATTGCCAAAAAAAATTTCGGATATCATCTCCCTAGAATCGTATAATATGAGGAAATAATAAAGAACCATCTGTCTTTAAGAAACCTGTAATCTGCCTAATGATGTAAATAAAGTCAACTATATTATCTAATTATCATCACATCATATGAATATCAACATCATTCTTTACCACTATAAGAACATCAGCCACATACGTTCATGTAATTCACAAGGCATGCAATGACTGTCAACCAGCATGTAAGTCAGGAACATCACCATTTGTCCATGGCATATAAATGCTCATCACTATATAATCATTCCTCGCCAAAATGAGTGTAAATTATAGGCCATACCTAAGCCGATAAATACACGCCTAAAAATCATAAGAGTCAAAATAACCTTAGAAATGGTCTAATTATATATAATTCTAGTATAGACTCCCTCTTAAACCAACCCCGAGCTCTAACTCTTAATTAGTTGGGCTTCTTTATCATATATGTCATCTAAGAAATTATCAGCATAAAAAGCGTCAATTTGGACCAGCTCAATAAGCAAGATAAATCATTAACAATAATGGAAAACATAAACAGTTTTCAACTTTAATAACTCATGCTATGCTTTTTGACTGAATTTAATCTCCTATAAGCATGCGTATTTATCATATATCACACAAATTAATGAATCTGAAATGAAGTTCTCAAGGGATTTGACCTGTTGGCCTTACACTCAAGAGTGTTCTTATTTCGCATTTCACCCACTGCGTGGTAACGTAGTTTTGAAGCTCCAGGCCAGGATTTTTCACGGCATTTTCACAGCAGGGTCAAGAGCTACGTGGTGATGTATTTCTCTCTAGAAATTTTGTAGGAGTGTCCACCAATAAAATATTAGGAAATAAGTATTAAAAAAATTAGAATATTCATAAGATAGTTATAGATTGATATTTAGATGTTGTAAGAACGATCCCAGGGCCTTATTAATAATTGAAATGATGTAATATATAAATATTCATAAAAGAAAGTGTTTTTACTCCTGTGGTGACGTCTTTTGTTTCGAAATGGGTGGCGGGCATTCCAGTCCTGGTGGGAGGCATTTGCGCCCACAATATATTATCGGAGCTTTGCCTCTTAGTTTGTAGGTGGAAGCTTGGGTGTCTAAGTTGATTGGTGGGAGCACGTTGTCTCATTCTTGTAAATCGTAAGAATGTCTGAGGATTGATTGCAGTGGAAATTTGGAATAGATGTAAACATATGTCAAAAAAAAAAAAAAAGTTTATTCTTATTTCTTGGTTTCCAAAGGACATGATGGCCTTATGCCCAAGAGTATTTATTTTACTTTGTTTTTTACGGATTTAGTTCCCCAAGAATATTTTTGTTAAGGAATGATCCTGGTAACTCAGACTAATTAAATATCCCATTTATCTCACCTTAAAAACTCATTTATAATATTTTTTTCTTCATACACTTGTTTATCTAAGTGTATTTAACATATAAACTAAGTTTCACCATTTTTGAATATATATATATATATATATATATCTTTTTAGATTTTTAAAGATAAGAGTATTTTTTTATGAAAAGGATAAGGGTATTTTAAACACATATATATAGATGTTTTAAAATCTCAAAAGAAATATAAATATATCCAAAAATGGTAAAACTTTATTTATATATTAAATATACTTTGATAAACAAGTGTATAGAGAAAAAACAAAAAAAAATTATTGTAAATGAGTTTTCTGAGTTGGGCTAAACAGAATATTTGCTTAGCCTGGGCTAACATGATCATTACTCATTCTTGTTACTTTGTTCTTAAATGATTTGACTAGATCACCTTATACGTAGGATTGGTTTTAATATCCGGAGGGCTGGGGAATATTTGGCAAGCAAAAAAAAACTTTTCAATCTTTACAATCACCCTATTTTAAAATTTATTTTTTTTACATCTTCTAATGCAACTATCTTACCTTTTATTCACTTCAACATAATTACTTGCACAACTAACTTATTTATTTTCATTTTATTCTCTTTACTCTTTATTATTACCTTAATTAGATTACATCATTTTTCGCCAATTCAAAAACTAGTACGGTTTTACAGCTTCCCAAGGACAATCCAAGAGATCCGGCTCTACGGCTTTACGCCCAAGGACAATCTTTTGTCATTTCTCATGCAAACATACCATCATCGTGAAACATACCATCATCGTGACATTCATTTATGCCGAGGGTGTGTTTGGTTCATGATAAAAATTTTCAATCAAAAATTTTTCACTCTCCGTTACTCCTTTGTTTTTTTAATTATTTCTACACACTTTCGTATACAAACTATCTTACTTTTTAATCATTTTTACATAATTATCCATACAACTAACTAATCTATTTGAACTTTATTCTCTTTATTCTTCTTCATTACTCATATCACATGACATCATTACCTAACCTAAACCCCATATTTTCCTAATTTTTTCAAGCCTAATCTCTTGAAATTTATTTCTTACAACCACAACAAACCCCAATGCATCAAATTCCTAGCGCCCAATAAGAAACCCCAGTCCTTTTCCTCTTCCTTGCCCTTTCTCTCCTCTTACCTCCTCTTATTGTAGGAACTTCCCTAAGAAAAATCTAAAAACATCAAATATGCCCCGTAACTCTAAGCATGCAAGTCATGACACTCAATTGAAGTTGGGGTTAAATTTTGAACGTTCTTATAAAACTACCAAAATATATTAAGATCTAAAATTTTCTCACTTGAAAAATCATTCCAAATTTTTGGAACGTATTTAAACCATGCTAAAAATCAAATTCATATTCAATAACTCCTCATTGTGTAAAACTTCTAAAATTCATTATTCATTTTTTTCTATTTGAATTTTGTAGAATTCTAAAAATATCCAAATCATGTGAGTAATACTTCTCTAAAAATATCCAAATCACGTGAGTAATACTTCAAACCTTAACCAAACCTTCATGTCTATATTTTAAACATTCCAAAAGCCATTTACATATATTTAAGCGTTTTAGACGTTATTTGTAGAAATTTATTTTCTTAATTCACTTCTTCTCAAAAGTGATGGATAACTATTCTAAAGCATACAATTTAAGAACTTGAGGTGTTATAATTTAGCTAGAAGACTAAGTTGCATTCCAATTAATATCTCCAATATATACGAATTTATCTTTTTTTAAAAGGACAAATAAATCAAATTTTATTGATATGATAAACATCGATATAAACTAGTAGTACTTCAAGCCTCCCTCCAATGAACAAGAACTCATTATCCACATTGACGTCTTGAATATGAAAACAATTAACATTTACTAAAAGAAAGAAAATCTTGGAAGTTTATACACTATTTTTTCGTAGACACCCCAATTTTGAGCTATTTTTAACCATATTAATTAAATATGGGTCCATTTACAAAATGACAAAATTTGGTATTATATGTGTATTTTTTAATTAAAAGATGCATCATTGTAACGCCTCATTCCTAGAAATACTCAATAACTAGTCAATAGGTATTACACAAATCTAAGAAAAATTCGGCAGCATCTCCCCATAATATACAAGGGGTAATATAGAATACATGACCTGATATTCATAAACATTTCAATTTGTAACATTCAATCCTATATTTATATACTTACATCTTCATATAATAAGGACAATCATATAGAAAGAAAATCGTTGAATGTTACCCATACGCATCAAGTAAACCTAGTGATCATGCATATATGTGCATCCACAAAAATTATAATCCAATCCGAAACACTAAATACAATTTTTTATCAAAGTAAATTCATCTTAATAATCATCTACATATACGAATATCAAAAGAGCACAAATTTTAAAAGAACTAAAATTAAAGTTATTGTGCTATGGTCTCCCAAATATGATCTTCAACTTGTCTCATCTTAAAGTTCTCCACTTGACCTGTGATCTAAAGGCAAAATAACAAACGATATGAGTCTAAATAGACTCAACAAGTAGATAGTAGTTAACACAAAGTGGAAATAAGTAAATTCTGAATGCACATGTTGTGTTCATGAGAAGATGTATGGGTCCAAACACCCACTTCCAAGATCGTATGCGAAAAAAACCCATATAAATAGAAGAATACGAACAGTCCTCTACTCATGACTATCAAGGGCCATGAACAACCCTCTCCTCGTGTCCATCAGGGCCATGAACAACCCTTCACAGCCAAACATTTTATACAACATATTATACATAACAGATAGGGATAAATGCCACAAATCACACATACAACATCGGCAAGGTTTACTTTAAATTCAATACATAAAACTGTCCAACAAGCATTTTATCAAACACATGATAGACATAAAATAAGGGAACCTTCAATTCATACTCTCGTTTGAGCCGAATTGATTAACGTCATATTTAACAATATAGAAACTGTTAACGAATCTTTTACTTCCTAGAAATCGCACATTCATATAAAATTCTCCATGAGCCATGCTTACCCTAACTGTTACGAGTCCTACGCCCCATACCATGAAATTATTCGACACTACACACTCCCACCAGTCCCACATCACATTTAGCATGAAATTTCATCATTAAATTAAGAAAGGACGACATCTACTTACTTGGATCGTAATGTCCTCCAAAAACAGTGATCCTAACTTGGATCGCAGAGATTTGGAGCTTCCACAATTGGAGTCAACGATCTTCAAGCAGTTGGTAGACCTTCCTGAAGGAATCCATAGCTAGACCAAACTGAATGGTAGGGAAAGAAGAGAAGAAGTAGATAACGGGAAGAGAAGAAGAAGTAAAGATAGCTAGGTGCGAGATGAAATAAACCCTAGCGCGCGGGCTTCTCTTATTACTGAACCCCCATCGGGTCGGGTCGGATCGGATCGAGTCGAAGCATGGGTCAGATCTAATTGCAATTAGTAATTTACTCTCCCACTCATACGACTTAATAATTAAAATTTTCTCCAGAGCGTTGTCCCCTTCACCCCCACAAGGGGCACTGCCCCCTTGACCCTCGCGACCTGACTGGGTAGGTTGAACCCCGTACCTACTCTGCGAGGGAAACAATAGTTATAGTGCTTATCAATGGAACGCTAATCATACACCTTTAAATTTATACTCAATGTGCTAAGATTATAATACATGCACATATGCACTATACATCCTCTAGATGTCGTGTCCATATATGTTATGTATCCATTAACATCGTAAATTCTAAGTAGTATGTTCATAAGTTACCTCATAAATAGAGAAAGGTTATAATAAAAATAAAATACAATACCTGGTCCTCACAATTATGGGGCTAGATCTACACTTATGGGATCATTGCAAATTTATTAAATGATCAGCTCATGAGAATCAACGGTCTAGATTGTAGATTGTTGGACACAGCTTGCACGCACTCTAGTTTTTGTACTGTTGCAGACTACCAAAACCAAATCCATCTTTCCCAAAAAATCGCGTAGCTTTCTCGCAGGCTGTTCAACGAAAAAGCCATGGCTGCCGTTTACGATCTCCTCCCACAGCCGGCGGATGACTAATCGGAACTGTTCATCAAGCCGATCGCCTGGCGCCATCATTTGTCTTATCTGGCGAGGCTCCGCTTCAGCATCTCCGGCCTATCCATCCTTCTCAACATAGCATCTGAAACCCATCTCTTCCCACAATTGTTGTCGTCATGCCACCTGCACTAGCTTTGATTTCGGCAACAACGTCCATGACAGTACCTACTCCGGCTCGTCTCCAACCACGTCCATCATCTCTACTCTAGATCTAGCGACGCCCGCTTCCATTTTTAGCATCCATGATGCAGCAGCCCTCCATCTTGGTCCTCACGACAGCACAGCCACCAGTTGTCGCTCATCTCAAATCCAATGACCAAAAATCTACAGCCCACAACCATTCACGGTCGTGACAGTAATGCACCACAATGACAGAACTTCCTAGCATCAATCTCCACCGTCTACATTGTTGCTTGAGCACCAAGCAAAATTCTTAAGGATGAAGTAACAAGTAGCTAATTGTAGTGTGCCACGTCAGCAGCCCCTCACCTGGAAATGCCTATAAATACTAGCACCCCAAGCGTCTCCAAAGTACAAGCTCCACAGGAGCAAGGGAGAGACAATCAATTCTCATTAAAGTAAAGGAAGAGAAGTTGGCGCTCCATTCTCCATTTTGCCCAACCCTTTTCTTCCCCTGTTTCTCTCTTCTGCGTCCTTACCTCTCTCATTCAATCCCATAAAACTCAAATAATAAAGTCGTTCCAGCCAGCCATCTAAAATAGCCAGCCTCTACTTGTCACTGCTCTTTGTTCTAGACTAGCTCCAAAAAATATCTCGTTTATTTTTATATGTCATAGCATATAATTTGCCTGTAATTTGTATTTCTGTTTATGTAAATCAGTGCTTTATCAATATAATATTTAGGTTCTAATCTTCCCAAAAAGATTACTGACGACTCCTTTTTATATTTTTATTTTAATGCTTTAATCTCTGTTTATTGTACTAAATCTACCATAGTGTCTATTGCCTGTGCTCATTAGTTGAAAATATAGTTAAATAGGCTTTTGCGGGTTTTTTAATTTCTATGAATAGAAAAAATGTAAAAAATCTTGGCTAAATAAGTTTAGAATGGAGATACGAGCTAAGAATTGTGTAATATCAGCAAAATGAGAAATCTTGATCAAGTGTTTGATTGAATTTTAGCGTTGTATTCATGGTGACATTGTGATAAAGAATCCAATAATAAGGTCACTAGAAGTAGAATCGAGTTCACACCCACAATCTCCTAAGTGATATTAGAAAATGAAATAATTGTAGTGCAAATACAACATCATTCACAGAGGCTTTTATCACCATCCCTAATTTACAAATGCCTATGGTCAATGGAAAATAGTTAAAAAATAAAAAAATACTACAATGATTACTAATATATATATATACATACACACACTAAACTGTTATTTTATACACTTACCAGGCAGCAGACCTTTAATCTACAACTGGACAATCACAAACATGGTAACCGTGAAAATGATGCCATGTACTTGACCTCTCACTTTGATGCTGTAAATAGCTGGCTTCCAAGGGTCACAATTTAGGTGCTCTCTGGCATGATTCTTGTCAAGCTCATTTCTTTTTCTAGTAGCCCATCATGTTGAATGTTGGGGCAGGGACTTAAAAATAGAAAGGAAAATTTAAGGAAAGTGAGAAAATATTCAAACCAAAAAATATGTGTCTACTCCAAGCGTGTTATAAACGTCACTTTCCTTAAGGCACAATTTGCAACGTCATAGCTGTTTAGGATTTTAGCAGTTTGCCCCTAGGATACGAAAAGTGAACCTAATCTATAATGGAAACAACTTCCTTTCTAGATTCCAAACCTTGATAGTAGAATAGCAGGCTTAATAGGGAATTGAAAGAAAAATTCACAAGGCTTCTTTTTGAGAACCCAAGAGAATAACAGAATGTAAGTGGGAACCCAAGTGAGTAAAAGGATGCAAGTATGAAAACATGATGTGTGTTGTTGAGAAAGGAGAGACCCATATATATTGGCTTGGTCAACATAACATTTGAAATCAACGTTACGTGAATTATATTAATTCAAAAAGTTGAAAAACACTTGGCTGGAAAGAAACGCTTGGAAACGTCATTTTTAACTCTTCGTTGAAAGAAATGCTTGGAAATGTCATTCTATTTATGAAAATTCCAACATTCCCCACCATTTTCAAAATAAAAATCAATTCCATTCAAGCCAAGAAAATCTCATACATAATTAAAGGTGTTGGATAGACTTGAACCTTTAGTTAGTGAAAATGCATCAAGGTTTACCGAGGTGTATAGTAGCTGAGGCTTTGAACTATCAACCCCATTTGATAGTCACAACCCCATTAGCGCCCAGGTGCCACCCTACATGCCTAGCCAGAAGTTCCAGTACTCACACAGGAAAATGCCTCTAGAGAGTTGGCTCCTAGGCGCCACTTCACTAATATGCAGAGCCATCTTAGAGAGTTTCTAAATTACGTGGCTCCAGAGAATTGGCCCCTAGGCGCCAATATAAATTTGTACACCCGAGTTTTGTTGCGCAGGCTGTTATGTTTAAATAGAAACCTAGAGTTCCGCAGGCCAAAGAAGAGAGACCAAAATAGGGAGTGGTTGTTGTGGAGAAAAGGAGGAAACCAAAGCTTCAAGGAAGAAGAGAAAAGCAAGTGGAGATCCAAGCCGTCGAAGCAAAAATCCATTGATTTTCATCTCCTCTTCTCATCTATCTCTACCAATTTGTTATTCTCCTTGCTTGGGATGATTGTAAACTCGATTTTAATGGAAATTGAAGGCACGTTTATGGGCTTAACCTTCCTATGGTAGGAGATATGTAGGATTTGAATTCACAGCTTATGATATTTGGTTTTCTTATGCTTGAATTAATAATATAGTTGTATTGTGACTTATGTTGCTTGAGATTACCCTTATATATCGTGCTTAACGTGTTTACAAGCTTTACAACCTTGTGGATTGATCTAATATTCAGATTCATGTTTGGAAAAGTAGGATTTGAATGAGATCCATGTATAAGGCATAGGTATTCTAACTCATGTTGTGTTAGATGTTAATATGGATAGGAATATACCTATTAACCCTATGTAATCTTGATTAGGTTATATAGTTATCAACTTTGTTTTACTTGTGTGCATGGGAACATAACACATAACTAAAACTTGGTTAGGTCTGTATGTATTGGAAGACATATATGAATATGAATGAACCTAGATTAGTAATCTCTGCACAACTAACTTAATTGGAACCAAATAACATAACTATTATTCAATGAATTTATATTCCCACCTACCTTAATCATCTCAAGGCAATCTCAGCAACATCCGCACCATTCTGGTCATTTCCTACTTTGCTTAGTTAGTTTAATTCAATTCCAAGAAACCAAATCTCATTCCTTTTACCAATTTACTTAGACTATTGAGATTTAAGGTGCTAATCCGTTTAACACAATCCTCGTGGGAACGATCTCTACTCACTCTTTATTACTTGACACGGCACGTATCCTTGCGTAAATAGCGAGCATTTTAATAGACATATACGCAGCTCGTCATTTATCAGTTCGCAAATTTTCTTCTCTTGTCCAGGCATTATGAATCATTCAGGTTGTTCCATATAAATTTCTTCATCTAAATCTCCATTTAGAAATGTAGTTTTTACATCCAGTTGGTAAATTTGAAGGTGATAGATAGAAGCTAGGGTCATTAATAATCTAATGATTGAAATTCTAGCTACTGGAGCATAAGTGTCAAAGAAATTTATACATTCCTTTTGTTTAAGCCCCTTAGCTATTAATCTAGCTTTAATTTTATCAATTGAGCTATCAACTTTTAATTTCTTTTTAAAAATTCATTTACGACCTATGGGTTTAGATCCTAGTGGTAAATTAACTAATGTCTAAGTTCCATTTTGCCATTATTAAATTCATTTTATCTTGGATTTCTTCTTTCCAGTATGATACATCTGGAGATTTCATGGCTTCTTCGTATGTAGTTGGATCTCCTTCCGTATGAAAAACAACCATATGTTCCTCATTTATATTATCTTTAGATCCTTCTACTAAGTATAGCTGAAAATCAGGCCCAAAGAAATTATAATTGTCTTTTTTAGCTCTTTTACTTTTCCTTATATTTTCATTTTCATCATGTATAGGTTTATCTGTAGATGCAGCAGATGCAGAATCATTACTTATAGATTTATTCAATGATTGAGAAGCAGAAGCTTCATGATTATTACCAAGCTTAAGAATAGCTTTATAAGCATTTTCATAAAAATCAGCGTCTATAGATTCGATAATGGTATTTTGTTGATTTAGACTATTTGGCTCTACCACTATAAATCTATAAGCTTTACTATTTATTGTATACCCTAAAAATATGCATTCTATTCCTCTTTGTCCTAATTTAGGTCTTTTAGGATCAGGTAATCTTACTAAGGCTCTACAACTCAAACTCTTAAAAATTTAAGATTAAGTTCTTTATTTTTCCATAATTCATAAGGAGTGACTTTAGTTTTCTTATATGAAATTCTATTAAGAATGTGACAAGCTATTAATAAAGCTTCACCCCACCAATCTTTACTTAGGTCTGCATTTATTAACATTGAATTTACTATCTCAACCAATATTCTATTTTTCCTTTTTGAAGTTCCATTCTGTTGAGGCGTATATGGGTTGTAACTTGATGAACTATGTCAGCATTTTCACAAAAGTTATTAAATTCATTTGGTAAATATTCACCACCTCTACTTAATTTTAAAGATTTAATAGTTTTACCAAGTTGATTTTCAACTTCAACTTTATAAGATTTAAATTTTTCTAAGGCTTCATCTTTAGTTCGTTGCAAATAAACATATGTATATTTACTAAAATCATCTATAAATGTTATAAAATATCTTTTACCAACTTTTGTTAGATTATTTTCCATATCACATATATCAAAATGAATTAAACCTAATAATTCTGAATTTCTTTTTACCTATTGAAATAGCTTTTTTGTAATTTTAGTTTGAACACACACTTTACATTTATTAGTTGATTCATTAGGTGATTTAGGAATTAATTCTAATTTCATCATAGTGTCTATACTTCTAAAATTAACATGACCTAGTCTATCATGCCATAAAGAAAATGAATCAACAATATAAGCAGAAGAAGATAATTCATTATTCACATTCAGGTGAAACATGTCGTCTACAACATAACCCTTCCCAACAAAAATACCTCTTTTGTAATGATAATTTGGTCCAACTCAAATACTAATTTAAAACCATATTTTTTAAGAAGGCTCACTAAGACTAAGTTTTTGCAAATTTTTGGTACATGAAGTACATTTGTAAGGGTGAGTGATTTTCCAGAAGTCAATTTCAGGATAATAGTTCCTGACCCTATCACTTATGCAGTAGATGAATTACCCATGAATAGATTGTTTCCATTATTATCAAATTCATAAGTTTTAAACTGATTCTTATCTTTTCATAAATGTCTAATAGCCTCAGAATTAAGCCATTAGGTCTGGTCATCATTCATAGTATAAATTTCAGAAATCATGACAACAAAATTTTCTTCGATCAAATATGCCTCAAAACCCTTTTTAGTGTTATTCTTCTTTTTGAGAAGCTTAGACTCTCTTTTTAAATTTCCTGTATTTTTACAGTAATAACAAGGTCCCTTTCTCTTTTTAGCAATAGTTTTATTGGTATTTAAGTTAAATTTCCTAGAGGGCTGATTATTGCTAATTGTCACCCAGTTTTTAGTTTTAGCCACGTGAGCTTTAGATTGAATTTGCTCTTCTTTCTTTTCATTTTTCTTGATTTCTCTTCAGTATGAAGATTAAGAGCAAGGTCATCTAAACTCAAGGATCCTTTCGTTTATTTTAGATTTTTGCGGTGGTTGTTCCACTAGGTAGCAATTTTTCAATAATTGCACCAACAAGAATAGACTCATCCATCTTACTGCCCTGTGACCCAAGTTGATTGACAATAAATTCAATCTCATTAACTTGATCAAGAATTGATTTATCATTAGTCATAGTATAATTAAGGAAATCGCTCACTAGAAACCATTTGACACTTGCATCATCAATACTATATTTGTGTAGAATCGAATCCCAGATTTCTTTGGCCATATTTGTATCTTAGCATACCTCGAAAAGCGAGTCGGATAGTATTTCAATGATGTACCCTTCGCAGATATAATTGTCCATATCTCACTTCGCTCTTCGGTGTTGATTTTGCAGTGTTTTATCTTCTTTTTTTCAAGTCTCAGCATGTTAAGGACGTAAACAACTCCAATTCGAGTTAGAAAAAGATGAAACTATTATTTTCGTATTTTGAAATTGATACCGACAAAACAATCCAGTCTTGGGACATCAGGTTTTTGTGGGTAAAATGGATGATGGGGAGGCCATTTATAAATAACAGCAAAGGATCAAAAAATTAAAAAAATATTTTGCCTTAAGAATGTTGAATGTTGGGGCAAGGATTTGAAAATAGAAAGGGAAAATTTAAGAAAAGTGAGAAAATATTTAAACCAAAAAATAGGTTTCTCCTCCAAGAGTGAAAAAATAAAATTAAAATAAATGTATTAGTCATATAGGTAGTTATGTAAAAATTATTGAAAAATATGGTAGTTTTATGGAAAAAAGCAAAAAAATTAAAAATAGGATAGTTATGAAGAGCGAAAAATTTTATATTGAAAAGTTTTATATGGGGTGTGTTTAGTTGGGCATAAAAGTTTTCAATGAAATTTTTCAATAAAAAACTTTTCGCTCTCAAGTCTGGCACTGTTTATCTTTGTACTTACTGGGGCGCAATGTCGTGCTGTTCAACCGCCTCCCATCACACGTAATCTTATATAATAAAAAAAAAATTTTCACTATTTATAACTGCTTTATTTTTAATTATTTCTTTACATTTTCTTGTACAAACTATCTTACTCTTTTAATCATATTTAACATAAGTACTTATACGACTAATTTATATATGTTACTCTTATTCTTTTTACACTTTATCATTATCTTGATCATATCACATCATTATATATCAATTTAACAACCTTTACACAAAAACATTTATCAAAAAATTTAATCCCCAACCAAACACACCCGAAAAGTTTTAATTAGCAACAAATACACAACTAATCATACAACTAACCTATTTATTTTAACTTTATTTTACTTACTCATCATCATCACCCTATTATACTTATCATTTTTCTTATTTTAAAAAATTTTTCAATAAATTTTTTTTTTGAAATTTTTTATCACTTTTCAAACACACGTGCATAACTTGTGATGAAATTCCACGTCAGTTTGGGTGGGAACCTCACGTCCATTGCATGATGCAATAAGAAAAATGCTCGTGCGCCCAAGCGAATTTACCCTCTTTCATGTTAGAAAAAAGAAAAAAAAAGAAAAGAAAAGCCAAAAATGCATACCCTCTCCGACAGGTCCGACAGGTCGGCATTGCTGCCAACACATCAGACATATGTAACATGGTCAACATCAACGTTGGTAAAAATTGTCAACTAAGATTACATGTCGAACTACAGGTGTAAATCGGGTTAGATTGACTCGGGTTGGGGCAAACACGACTCTATTCTACTTTATAAAATCTGAACGCAATGTTACTTTCAATCATATTTTTCACAACTTAATACAACCTTGTTTTAACCTTATAGAGATTGGTTTGGATTGGGTTAGAAATCAAGTTAATAAATATATAATATTTAAAAATATTTTGTTTAATTAAATCTATTATAAAGTATAAATTTATACGAAAGAACAAAAATTAATAATTTTTATAAGAATATTTTCTAATTTATGATTTATACAATGATATCATAGCTAAATAATTTTACTTCAAAGCAATAATGTCTGGTTGATTTCTATATATTATGTGATAATGTAAGATTATTTATTAATAATTTATTATATTCTATACCGATATATGAAATTGGTCAGGTTAGGTTGACAATTGTACAACCTAAAGTAACCCACTTTTGAAATTGAATTAATTCGAATCGAGTTATATAATTTTTCTTTTTAAAAACCCTAATCTAATCCATTACAAATTAAGTTTTCTTTTTAAAAACCCTAATCTAATCCATTACAAATTAAGTTGGGTTAGTTGAGTTCAGGTTTCAACCAAGTTTAAACAATAGAGTTTTTTTTCAATAAGTCATAAAATAAAAATATTTTTATTTTTGTGAAATAATAATAATGTAAACATTTGATATTTAAAAAATAAAAATATATAAGGAAGATGACGTTAAGCTTATATTATGGTGATTATTATTGTTCCAATTTATAGTTGTCTTATTTCTTAATTCTCAATTTTATGAAAACATGCCCGTCCTTCCACTTTCACGTGTAATCTCACCTTTTGATATCATTTATGCCTGTCAAACTACTTGTTAAGAAAATTGCTTTATACTGTAAGTTATTATCATAATTGTGTGGGCCTGATGACCCAAATCATAGCAAGTTGGTAAGTCATGGTATTTTTACATATGCATCGAAAAGCTTTAATCTATTTTTTTATTTTTGTCTCCATTAAGTCTGCCAAGTTCTATAAAATCATATCAACTAGAGAACTAACTAAACGACAAATATTAAGTAATTTAAATAAAGTTATTTTAGCTTTCCACGTAAATCTTGATTTATTCTCGTTTTTGTTCTTTGCTAAGTAAATAAGTAATTCTAAATTTAGAGAAAGAATTTAATTTATAAATAGGACTTTTAAACATGGAACTCAACAATGGTCTATTTAATTTCAGGCTTCTGTCAACTGAAGAATTGGATTTTATATATTTTGTTTCGAAATAATTTGAATTTTCATATCTTTGAGGGCTATTTAATAGCATAAGAAGATAGAAATTGTTTTTAAAAAATTGCCTTCGATGGTATGGTACTAATCCACTCTAGACTAATCAAAAGTGGTACTAATAGACAATATATCGCTTTTAAAAAATACGAAACTAAAATATTTAAGTACAGGCCCAATCCGAGTCCAAGAAAACCCACCCCGCTTGCATCCCTGAATTTCCCATGGTGGTAGTCTAGGTAGAGAGCCAATCCATGGGAAGCACGCCTCACATTTTTCCACGCTATCCACCGTTCGTTTTCATTCGACGGCTTTGATTTCATAGGGCATTTTCTGTAGTTGAAAATGCATTTCGTTTTTTTCGTGGGTGCAAATTGCACAGTTCCAATGCTTTGCTTCTCCCTTCCCTTACTTGCTATGGAGCTTAGCAGGATTAGCTCGGAAACTAGCGGGACGGAGAAAGTGGAGCACAAAGTGGATTAGCAGCTGGCAACACGCTACCGACAAATTGCAGCTACCGAACCCCTATAGTGAAATTGGACAATGTAAGATCTGAGATGAGGGCTTCCGCCTCGGAGACGACGCGCTGCCAACAAACTGCTGCTGCTAATGATTTGCTATTGCTGCCGACAACGTTCCTTTGCTATAATGAAGTTGGTGGGTTTAAGCTGTGATTAGCAACGTCGACCAGCAAAAAAGAAGAAACTCGCAACATTAATTTTTTTATAGATTCAGGCGATTGGAGAACAAATCTAGTCTAGCAAGTTAGACATCGCAGTTAGGAAGCCATCGGCGAGTCCTTTGTCTATTCTGATCGGCGATCCAGTGGCCAACGACTGATGGGTTCTAAGGCAGGTGTGGTGGCTGCAGGCTAGGGCTCGGTTGCAATCGTTAGAAGGTGATGCATCGTGCCCATTTGTCGTGACAGACAAAAATTAGAGGCTTGTTCAAATCTAGTGGTCCAGCGGACCACTTGAATTCATGCATGTTATTTGCAATATAGAGCATTCAAAACAATTTTACAAAAAAAATTTCAATAATCTAATAGAATCTCCCAAATTATATAAATATAACATTTGTGTAAAAAATATAAATATCACTACTTATTGCGTCAAAACCTCAATTTCAATATAATTTCTCTTAATATTTTGTGAAAATGATATAAAATAACTACAAAATGATGCAATTTTTTTATAAAGTTTCTATTATATTTTTAAATAAACTTGTAAAAATAAATCTTTTATGTCGTTGGAATTGTTTAGATTTGTATCGATGTCCAATTATTCAATTCACAAACATAGTCAATTGAAAGATTTTATATAAAATATAATTATCAAATAGGATCATTTACTAAATTAATTACTTTAATATTTATTTGAACTGATATTGTATTATTATAATATTATATTACTAATTTTAAAAAAATAGTCAATTTCAAAATCACGGTTGGCATGTTTTAAAATGAATTAGTAAGTTCATATTTTTTGCAAAATAAATGTACTTATGTTGTTTATTTTCAAAATAATTATGTATAAAAATGCAAATATACAAAATAACTACAAATGATGTAATTGTTTTTAAAGTTTCTATTTAATACAAATTTTTATTAGATCCAAAATTAAATATTGAATTAATTTTTAAATTAAGACCTTTTTGAAAATTTATTATTTTAACTTCAATTATAATCAAAGATAAAAAATTAATGTTGATATAAAATTTATTTAATTTTTTATTATATTTAATTTAATTTAATA
>JAXCLR010027175.1:0-16745 GCA_035584095.1 Annona squamosa | reverse complement strand
GACCCTCTACTTGTGGAAGTTTTAAAAACAAGCAAACGTTCGTCAAAACCGGCCATCCTCCTCTGACAAGACATTATGTACTCAGGTAACAATTAACATATAATAACCTCTCCAAAGTTTAAGATTTTGATATTTAATATAAAATTTAATTCATTTATTATATTTAACATTATTTGTTTATCCAGAAGATTAAGTTTCACTTTAATCAAGTATATTTATGAATCACATTTGTTGAAAAATATTTAGATCTATTTACACGTGTATTAAAAATATAATAATACTTTATAAGATTATTTATCCATATATAAATGATATTTTAAAGGGTTTAAATGATGAAAATATAACTTTAAAATTAATATTTAACTTTAAACAATTTTATTACGTTAATTTTCAATAAGCCCCATCCATAGTTATATTGGATAAAGAAAAAGGTTTTCAAAATACTAAAAATGATGTTAAACACAATAGATGAAGCAAATTTTTTTATCAACTATCAAGATATTAAAAGTGGAGAGGATTATGTAGAAAATAAGTTTCATAGAAGTAAGGCTAGTTTCATAAAAGTATTCCTATATATATATATATATATATATATGAGAGTTGTTCTAGTACAACTTTATTGCATCACAATTACGATGCAGTTATCTCAAAATGTACCCCACATGATCAAAAAATTATAATCTACTTTGCCAATTGTATTTAGAATTATATATTATATTATCATACTAATTTTTATCCCAATTGGACACATATATGGACTCATATGAAAATAGTATTAATTCAACGTAATAAAATTGTTTAATATAAATAATAAATTTGCAGTCGTTTTTTCAACATATAAATCGTTTGCTATAAAATTTATGTATAGATAAATAATTATATAAAGTATCAAAGTACATGTGGAGTTATTTCAAAATTTAAAATTCAATTTCGATCACGGAAAGTGGATGGATGCATGCTTGGTTGTTACTGCAACGAAAGTTGCACGAACCATTGCATCATTAAGTACTCATTAATTCTTCATTTCCTCATCTTTTCCCAACGATAAACAATGCTTGGCGATAACCTACAAATTGCCCAAATTATTTCGAAGACAGCTCCTTTTTTCATTCCGGCCGAATATGTACCATATATACATTGATAGAGGTCACTACATATCTTTCTGTTTCTACTTCATATGTATGCCATGCACAGCATAAGTAAAAAATTTAACGTGTTAAAAATAACTGAATTGGATGGATTCAAATTTGGATGGGATTTTTTTAGAGCTGTTTAATCTGGTTTACCTTATGGCTTAGTGTTATGGTATTTTCACAACTTTTTTATTAGGTCTTGTTTAGTAATGGATAAAAATTTGGAATAAAAAAATTTTAGGGGTAAAAATTTATAAAATGAGAGAATCAATATAATATGACAGAGATAATAATGAAAAGTAAAATAATAAAGTTAAAATAGGTAAAATAATTATAAAAAAATAACAAATATTTAAAAATCTTTAAAATGGTAAAACATGATATATACATATATGTTAAATATACTTAAATTAACAGTTGTATAAAAAAATTTCAAAAAATATGAAAAAATAGATTAAAGCACCCGGGTATATCAGAATCCTTAAAAATTAAGTTTTCTGTGAAGATTATCTATGTATTTAAGGTTATCGTTGATTTTATTTAGTGCAATACAATATGAGAAATTAAGATGGCGTTCTTTTTACATCAAAAGAAAAGATGGCGTTCTTTGATTAACACATTGTATTTTTGATAATGTATCTGAACATATTATTATTTCAAAGGGAATTGTTCCAAGAATAAGCTAAATGTAACGAAAATTTTTTATTTAATATTTCTCATAAAGGTGGTCACTTGCCCAAGTGACGAGATTCATTGAGACTGCTTGTGCAAATATTGTGTAGCAGTATAAAATGGGCCAGGATGGTTGTATTTTTATTTATTTTATTTTTTTTTTAAAAGAACTTGCTGACTTGTACGTGTACAGCACAAGAATAACATTCGCTGCCAAAAAGTCTTCTTATTCCAGAAACTAGATTACGTGCTCTCTACAAAGGATTCAATATCTGGTTGGCCGCTCGATGACGTGCGATCCAAATTTATCCTAATTTCGACACGTGCACGGGTCTTTAGCCTCTAGATTTAATTCAAAGCACCAAGTCATATGTAGAACACATGACTTTGAATATGGCCACCCAATATTTCCAAAAATCGACTCTTCTTACCATTTAAATTGACTCCGACGTAGTTGTTGTGCTTTGAAATTTGTGCACGATTGAAGCGTTCATCATTATACGTACGTTGTTGGGACTTTTACATCTTAACATTGAATATTATGCACGTCGACTGCGGCGTAAAAACGGCTCTTTGCGGTCGACGAAGGATCGAATCCGATGCGGGATTTCGGCCCTACAAAAATAAGTGCGGTAGTAGGTGATCTTTCAGTTAGTTATTGAAAGTTGTGTTTTTTAAATTTTTTTTAAAAATTATTTATAGATTTTTTTAGGATGTTAAGTAGTTACAAATATGTAAAAATGTTTTAATTCTTCAATATGATATGTGCTGAGATATATATAATTATATACCAAGCAAAATTATTAAATATTATGCATCAAGTCTATTTATAATCTTAAAAGCAATAGCTTTACAAGCTACACCTACATATTAAGAAAGATCAATGCTCTCATAATTTTTCAAGAGCAATTCAATGCCTTTAAAATTTCAAATTTCAAATGTAGGATTTGAAACCACGGTCGTGCACCTGCAGACGATTTTATTCATGCAGCCGTCACCAAAGAAGCACGACTCCTCCGGCAATGTTGCAGGAACTTAAAGTGCCACATTGAAGTGGACATTGGGTAACACAAAATGACGCATTCTAGCGGTCTTTCATGATTTCTTCGTTTCCTCACATATTCTTTTATAAATAAGTTGGCATTTTAATTATCTAAGGATGCTGATACAGTATACTTAGGGAGGTGCTTTAACTTATTTTTTAATTTTTTTTGAAATTTTTTATACAACTTTAAATTATTAGAATGCCAACGGTTTTCAAAAATTAAAAATAAATATCTTAAATACTCTAAAAATGATAAAAAATTAATACACATGTTAAATATATTTAAATTAACAATTATATAAAAAAAATTCAAAAAAATAAAAAAATAGATTAAATGCATTTGTGTGCATTGAGGCTAAGTGCACTCCAGTGCATTTAGCCTCAACTCATTATATAATAATTTTTTTAACTTTGTTCTTATATTGTAATAATTTTTTCCAATAATTATTCTATTTATCCAATTTTCAAGACATTGTCCCCTGCTGTATGATATCATTTATCTACTTTTCAAAATATTATACTTCTTACTTTCCACACTTTTCCGCTGTAATCGCGTTACCAAAAAACCACCCCCAGTATTCCGATGATACTTTTCAAAACATTCTTACGATGCCGTACACAGTAATTACTGGGGGTGGGTTTTTGGATTAATTACCACGTATGGCCCAGGTGGATGAGAATTACTCAATAGGCTCCGTGGCGGGCAAGTAATTCAACTGTCCAAAATCCAAATTGTGTCTCAACCCAGCAGTATCATGAGTCCACCTCTCGTTTTTTGATTGACAATTGACTGGATTAATTTGATAATTAATCATTGTTATGGATCATAGATTATCATTAGTACTCGATCCGGATACATATTTCAGAAGCTACCTAGATTATGGAATTCTCGGTCCCGCTACGGCTATTGCATCGACGTTTTTTTTATTTTTTATTGGTATATAATTACATGTATCTCAATATATATTATACTAAAGATATGAGACATTCTTATAAATCTGGAGACACATAACGTCCCAAAGAAATTTAGAAGACACAGCTTCCAATAGTCATCTAAGAGACTACCTGCTCCCATACTTTTTTCATTCGAAAGACCACCTGCTCCAACACCCATTAGTTAGAGATCGAAATCGTGAATGAGATTCGATTCCGGCCAGCCGCCGAACGCCTGTGCTGCGCCGCTGGTGACTAAGCTCGGTTGGTAATTGCATCGACGTTTGGTGTGAAATAGATGTCAAAGTCAAGAAAAGCTGCCACCCTAAGTCCGCAGCATTCTTATTTTTTTGGTTCTTTCCGCCAGGGCCTGTCTTTAATTAGCTTGTTGCTTCCCACGCGCTCTGAACGTCGTTGATTAATTGGGCCGCACGCCCAAGATTCCTTTCTTCAACACGCTTATAACAATAAGTAGGTCTACAGATTTCACTGATGATCTCATGATAACGATGATGGAGATCATGATCCTAACTTATTCACAAGTAATCGGCATTGTGGTATTCTTTATTTATCAAAATTAGTTTCCAATGGCCACCACGGCAATGCTCTAGTGGTAACTCTTTGTAGTGTCATGTTGCCCACAAGGGTTCGCATCCTACTAAGTGTAGGCATTTACTTCCCCACCATAAGAAGGGTACTATAGTTGTCTTTCCTATTATTTACAAAATATCCTTCCGTAGTTACGGTTGTGAAAATGTCTAATTTGTAATATCAAAATATTATGATGTAGATAATACTAATAAAAAAATTGCTTTCCGTTGTTGTCATTAACAAAATATATGCTCTGTTTTTAGCAATGGTGACAAAAACATCGCATTTTTAAGCCATGAAATGAAATCAGCTTGTACAGCGACCCCAAACTAAATGTTTGTTCCTACGCATTTTTACCTTTTGATGGTGAGGAAAAGCTAGCACGACGATATGACAATGACAGCAAGGAGATTATCATATTTGTTAGTTTTTAACTCAGTGAAACTGCTTGTGCTGTATTTGCATGCATGGACCATTTGTTTGATGACGAAAGAAATTAAGAAATCATTTCAGGAGATTCGCAAACGACAATCAGACCCTTATGACAACAAACCCAAAAGCCCAAGAACTCTGCTCAACGTAAATAGAAATGAAACGAAACATCCAGAGGTTTTCCCAAGTCGCCATAACACCAGTTAGTTAAATTTCTCATCGTGACTTCCTGCATGAAATCACAAAGATTGACGCTTTGGAAATTTGCTTTCACATGATTCATTGTTACCGCTTTCCACTTGAAGTGGCCATTGAACAATTTACCTCAAACGGTTTGCCACCTTCCCAATATCAATTTTTTTGAGGGATAAAAGGTAGGAAAGAAAGGGATTATGAAAAAACCGACATGGCCAGAACCAAGATGCATGGAGATGACCAGGAAACTAGAGTCTTCCGAAGAGGGGGAAAAAAAAAAAAAATTTCATCACCTACCTCTGGAATTTTTATATTTTTTCAGCCAAAAGTATACAATCCTACAATCATAAAAGCCAGTGTCTTCCTCTGTGGCATGGGATTCTCATAAATCTTTAGACTAAAGCCCAGGACTACTTCGCCCGGAGGCAAATTTCAGAACGACCGAGATCTGTACTAGCCCAGTGAACAATGTTACATAGTCAGTTGGCCTGGCCAGGCCAGTCTGCCATAATAGAAGAAGAATTTTCGAGCAGAAGAGAAGTGGGAGATAAGATTAACTTCGTTTCGCTTGGCCGTTATTGTATACTCCTAATAACTCTAACTTCTCATATTTATCCTTATATTGTTTATATATTTTTTTTTGGATGAGTTATAGTGTTTATAATTAACTTTAAACAAATGCTATAAAATAGTTCGTAAGAGTTCTATATATTATAATGATTTCTTTTCTTCTGGTGCCCTGTCCAAGTAACTCCTGTAAAGTTGTCCCTGCTGTAAAACATATAATCTTCTCAACGCCTAGGTGATTATGTAATTGACACGAGTATGTATGAATATATGTCTGTAAGAGGTCGTCAGTTTGAAGCTAGACTAAGACATTAGCTTGCATTCCAACCTCTTACCAAAACACTAACACATTTACACAATTGCCAACAACCTGACCATCCAAGTGCTAACAAAAATTATTCTTATTCTTGAAAAAAACGACTATAACTAACACAGGCCACTCTGCACCTCGAGAAGCCTCTACCGTGTTGTTGCCAAGAAAACATGGTGGGTAAGGCCCATCGATGTCATGGAAAATTCCAGTACTATTGCAGGGACTCGTTCCTTTCGCGTGGCTGTCGTTGGGCTGAGGGGCTGGCAGCCCGTCTGCTGTCAGTTTTAAGAGCGCGTTGTAGGCCGATGACCTTTGATTGAAAATCTCATTTCACTCGCTCTTTGAGGAATCTGTACTACAGTGTCCCAATTGAAACTGGTTAAAAATTGCACATATGGCCTACCAATTGAGGCGTCTAAGGTAGCATGCCCGATGTGTTTATTTGGTTGCCGCACTTTGGACGCTTGGATCAAATTTATTAATTTTTGTTTGGACGAGTGAAAAAAAAATGGCTTTTCTAAATGACAAGGATTGTCATTTCCTGGAGTCGTTTTTCGGTAATAGTGACATGAAAGATTCTGTCTTCAGAAGACCAGTTTAATCCCAAAACGCTGTATGTAGTCCAGATATTGCAAAATTTTGAATCTCAGTCGTCCGCTGCAGAAAGCCAGAAACAGTTTACGGGACATCCATCCATCCGTCCGGTCGGGTGCTTTCACGTTCGTAGTGTACTGAAAATCGCATCCGTAGGAATGGTATGTTACCGATGTCATTGGGGGTTTGATTGTGCCACGTTATTTTAAGCTCAACTTGAGGATGTACTACCTCCTGTATTTAATATTGTTTATATAACTGAATGAATAAGCTTTGTATAAATAAAAGACGTGCATCATATCATTTTGGAAAATGCCTAAAATTAATATAATAAAATTGTTTACATCATATTCTAATTTCTAAATCGTATTTTACATATCTAAATAATTTTATAAACTATTATTATACTCTAATGCACATGTGACTAGATCTCGATGATTTTTACATTTGAACATAATTACGTATGTTTTAAAGTGGATACTGCAAGCACGAACTATGAATCTGAGCGATATGATTTTTGACAAATGATGTTAAACCATACAATGGGGTAAATGTTGAATTAATTATCAAGCTAGGCCCAAAAGTGAGGTGGTTTCTCATCAATAGAATGGAAGATAAAAATAAATCAAAATAAAAATTAAACGATAGTACTGCTGTGATCCATAAAATAACAAGAAAGTAAGAGTGACACAAATTTCGGTCGGTGAACTTGCAATTGGCACGGATGCGCGCCGGCGGCTGTTGTGCTTGCCCATTATATGCAGTCAACGTTCCAAAATCGGTAACCCTTGAGCGCCGTCAAAATCCTGAGGGCTCGAGTGATGGGAAGTCCGAATGACATCGATCCTTAATACCTGTCGTGGAAGTAGACTTTGGTTGTGTTTGGCCATTGGAAAAAAATATCTAAGTCAATGTAAAATTTTTTATTATTCATAAGTATTATATTTTTTTAATTATTTTTTCACATTTTCTTATACAACTATCATATTTTTAATCATTTCTACACAACTGTCCACACAAGTAACATATCTATTTTAATTTTATCTTATTTACCAGTCATCATTATCCATATCATATCATATCATATCATTTGACAACTTTTATTTTTCAAAACTTTTATTTATTAGCAAACACTTTCTTTTTTACAAAAGGCCTGTTAAAAATTTTTAATAAATTTTTTTTTATATAGATAAAAAAAATAGTATAATGTGATGAGACAATTACGGAGAGTAGAGAAAATAACATGAAAATAAAATTAAAATAAAGATCAGTAAAAAATGAGATAGTTAAAAAAATTAAAAATTAAAAATACGGTGGCCTTCAAAGTCACTGGGGTAAAAAAGTTCCGTCCTTCAAGGTCTTTAATCTTTATTGCAATGCAACTATGTAAGCCCCCGGACCCCGGTTATTTCTAAAGGCCGTGCTTTAGCTCCTGCCGCGTGGAACCGTGGTGGAGAAATGGATGAGACAAGCAGCAGCAAGGCGAGCGTCGTGGGCGGTCTTCAGGCAGTGAAAGAGAGGTCCGGCAAGTCATGGAGTCAGATCGCGGCGGAGACGGGTCTGACGAATGTCTACGTGGCCCAGCTCTTCCGGAGGCAGGCCTGTCTCCGACCCGACACCGCCCCCATCTTGCGGGCAGCTCTGCCAGACCTCACCGACGCCCTCATCGCTGAGATGATGAAGCCACCGCTGCGATCCTACGATCCTAACCTCATTCAGGACCCTGCAGTCTACAGGTGGGTTTCGTTTTCTATTTTCTATTATTTCGCCATTTTTTCTTATTCGTTTAACCGCATATTTCTCGGTAGGTTGAATGAAGCCGTCATGCATTTTGGCGAGAGCATTAAAGAAATCATCAACGAGGACTTTGGAGATGGCATGTAAGTCAGTTACTAAATAAATTGCTTGTTTCCTTGGGCTTGGATTTTTCCCATTTGGGTTTTTCATTTATGCTTAATCGCTGGAGCGATCTGTGAACTTGATATAAGACATCCTTTTAGTTAGAATTACCAACCTTTATGTGTGAATGACTCGGATTTTTATTGTCGAAGAGTTTCCAGCATCGAAGGCTATCACGTTCCCCCTTTCTCGCTCCATTCTTCTTGTGTGCACAGGAGAACTAGTGGCAAGGATTTTTTATGTAACTTGTAAGAGAGTCTTGGAACTAAAACTTACTTTCAATTTGTATGTATGCAAGTATCTCCAATAAAACTTTTCCAGAAATGATTCTTGGTGCATTACGAAGACGATCTTGCTCTTGGCCTCAGTGTGCCAGCTTAGTAACCTTATATCTAGATACTAACATGGTGGGCTAACTGGCCTTTCTCATTCATGGCATAACAGGCATGCAAATATCTGATGATGAGAATTTTTTGTTGTTTGGATAATTTTCTATGAAGGAAAAATTGATGTGTAGGATAAATGTAATGGGTATGTAGAATCCTACGGCAGATTTGTATTGTAGGTTTGGACTGACTTGGACTGCGATTACTTTTAATTCATTGCCCTGAATCATGTGGTTGGTGTGCTCGTAAAAAACATTGCAATCCATGAAAGGTTAAAATGCAACCATTTGCAGTTCCTTTTATGAATTCTAATTTGAAGGAGCCATAGCCTTTGTTTGAAAATCCATTGACTCTTTATTCTACAGCATCCCCTTAGAAACTGGTAAGAAACTGTATCTGCAGCATATAGGTAACACTTTGGCGTGTTTGGATGCTTGTTGGAATTTGCCTTAATTTTTGTTTGGATGGGTGAATAAGAAAGTGGCATTCTAAGTTAACAATATCTCTAAATGAGAAAGGATAGTCATTTCCTATAGTGGCTTGTTGGCAATCATAAAATGAAAATTGGAGACTGGTGAAAATATGACAGTATTTACTCATTAAAAATGACAGTTTGGGAATTAAGGAGTTGTGTTTTTGATTGACAATTTAAGTGGTATGAAGAAAGTGACGATAATAAATTGATTCAGATGCCAATTGCATTGAAGGAGAGGATTTGTGACAGAGATATTGTTGCTGTTTGCAAGATAACTTGTTTGCTTTGGCTGTCACTATGTCAGTGCTAACCTTATTCGTTTCTGGTGTTAGCATGTCAGCTATAGACTTCTACTGCTCAGTTGATAAGATTCAAGGCATTGATGGCAAGGACAGGGTGGTGGTGACATTTGATGGGAAGTATCTACCTTATACTGAACAGGTTTGTACGTTTCCTTGTTCTAAGATCAGTAAGAAGGATGAGAATTTCACTAATTTTTGTACAAAGCAAGGTTCCGTGAATACCCAGTTGCAGGGCATTGTTCATTGACAATGCAAAACCACATACACAGAAACCGTAACAGGTGCATTCATATTTGCACATACCCTCATATAGATGCTTACTATTATTATTATTATTTTTTTCCTTTTTTACTATTAATCCTCTAAGGGAGTGATTGGATAGGCAGTTCTGGAAAACATAGATACAAATACCTGAGATTGGGTAGGTTTTCTAGAAGGGATAATGCTTTTGATGTTTTAACATTGAGGTTTGAATGTAAAAAAAGGTGGGATTGTTTGGATAGTTTGGATGTTGCATCACATCAATAATTGAATCTGAGAATCCTTTCAAGTATTTACTTGCTACGTGCAGAACAACTCAAAAACCTGACAAGGACGTCATTTTGTTACTGAAAATTCCTTTAAAGTAGTTAAAATGACTGGAGAAAATATCATGAGGCTGATCGCATGAAAGAATAGTTGAAACTACAGTAGCTATTTTTATCGCACGCAGGAAATGAAATCACATTTTATGTAGAGCTTCCCAAACTGTAGTTGCGACATCTCATTTCTTATTAGTTATGGTATGAACACGACCAAAATTTGCATTGCTTTCCTCTTGGTTATAAATGAGCAGAGGTATGCAAAATGGATGGATTGCTCGAGCTGATCCTTGGATCTTTTGGCATATTTTTGAGCCATAGTTATTTTTTCTCAGCCATGGAGGTGCTTGCTTATAACATATTTTTACCACCTTTTCTGCAGAAGAGTGGCCACATGCTTTCAAGATTGAGAAAGTAGGAAAGCGTTCTTCACAAATACTAAAAAATAATAGTTGCGCCAAACTTCCGAGAAGCTGTATAGCAGTATGGGTTGAGGAAGTAGGAAAGTGTCCTCACAAATACTACGAAATATTTGTGCCAAACTTTGAGAAGCTGTATGTATGTATTTATGTGTGTTACTTGCCGGTGATTAGGCTTCATGTGGCCTTGGTTTCCGTTGGACGAAGATTGAAGAAGAGCTTCTTGAGAAGTGAATAACCGTTGCTTTTGACAGCTTCTACCAGGTAAAGGCATTTGGTTAAACGAAATGAGAACTTAGCGATTGTAGGCTTTCTTTTGACTGACTTTTAGCGTGGCCTTGTCTAGACTTTTGCTGCCTGCCACTAATGTTCTATCAAATAAATGTATCACGAAATTCTTTGTTCCTTCGCTATGAGTTTCTTTTAGCTGGTATGTGTCGATCGCTCTCATGTCAAGGTTTTGTGCAGTAGGCATCGTTCTGCAGAGAAAAAGCCCCTCAATTGGTATCACCGTGCATATACACGTAAGTTTTCTACGTTCACACTCAACAAGGCAAACTGATAAGCCGAGTCCGGGTTGGACTAATTTTAGTTGCGGTTTTAACGGGATTTGTACGAGTATGGTTTTGCTAACAGATAGGTAACAGTAGTCGGTTAGGCTAGTTTTAAGGGAGGGAATCAGTGGCTTGGCAGGATCCAACACCGCTCATCTAATCTACCAACTTTATCAGCGGTAGATAAATGCTACCCACGACGGGAGATAGATGCTTCCCAAAAGGGTTTGATGTAAGGGAAGTGGGGCGTGTTTTCCCCGACCCAGATCGGTTGCAGGTTTCAGGTTTTTCAAAAAGTAGATATTTACAGATTTTTAAATGACAAAAAAAAAAAATGCTTGATTTATCTGCAACAATGGATGACACATATGCATGATATATCTACAACGATGGATGACACGTATGCATGATTTATCTACAACGATGGATGACACATATGCATGATTTATCTACAACGATGGATGACACATTTGGACTAAAAAGTATTCGGCTTCTATAAAAGATAATCAATGTTTTTAAATATAACAAACTTTAGAAAATGATAAATAAGTAATAAATAATTCCTTAATATTAGTACCTTAAAATAATGAAAATCGATAGATCTATTTCTTAATAAAAATGCCTTAAAACTATTGCCAAATTTATTTAGCAGCTCCATAAAAGATAAAATGGAAAGAAATCATCCATCTTATTTATATATTTTTACCTTTTTAAGTATAAATATCTTTATTATTATAGTTTCACAAGATATTAAAATCTTATGACTTTTTTTTTAAAAGAAATTTCCATCTTTTGAATCCGGTCTCGACAGGCCTTAACGTTCTTTATATAATTATTTTAAATTTATATTCTTATGATTTACTTTCGAAAAAAAAAAAATTTCTATTTTTGAACTTGGACAGGAATGATGGTTCGGAGCTTGGTGCTGGGTTCAACCTGTCCTAAACACCTCTAGTTCGACGTATACGCCAGGAACGTGAATTGTTCCTGAAGTAACTGGGTGAAGCCCCCGGTCACGTCGTGCCCCAATTTAATATCTGCAATTAAGGCATATGTAAAGGACAGTCATCCATCAATCATTAGTATAAAAGCAAAGTTTAAGCACGATCTGATAATTGATAATTATCACGTGCTCTCATCTCTCTTGCCAAAATCCAAAAGGGCTGGCGAAGGAGTGGGAAAGAAATTCCGTGGAAAGCGTGTTTGTGAACGGCATAACGTCAGGTTGGGTTGTCGAAGAAATACTAATTACAACCAATGTCTGGTTTTCGTGGCCTGTGTCATTGGATACGATCAATGTTTGAATGCTTTTCAAACATTTTGTTTGCTCCTGTATTGTCTGGTTGACATCGTGAAGCAACAATTAATGGTCAAGGTAGGCCCAAACCTAAGTGGTGTGGTTCCAAAAAAACCAATAGGACGAAACCGGTTCCGCTGAATTGGTTCCCATTTTCATGTCTTCTATTGCTTTATAGCCTTTGTTTTCTGTTAATACGATATAAATGAGCTATCCTACGGCCCGTTGTAGCCCATGAGTTCATGAGCTTTGAAGGATCCGGTCTCTTCATGAAGGAACTTGGTTTCATGCACTCGGTGTATTTTATCAAAAAAATTTTTTTGAAATTTTTTTAATACCATTGTTAATTTAAGTATATTTAGCATGTGTATTAATTTTTACTATTTTTGTATACTCTTAGATTTTTTTTTTGAAATTTTTAAAATCAATGACAGTTTTAATAATTTTTTAACACCATTGTTAATGTAAGCACACGATTGGTTCCCTACATTAGAGCATATAAAGACCACTGAAGTGGCAAGGCAAGCGCGTGGGCCGTGGGCCGACGTCTGGCAAGTCCGGCAATCGGAGAAATTTTTGGATCTTTTGAAGAGCTCCGTATAATCGGGCGCCACCAGTAGCGCACAGCATACAAAATATCCACGCCGCTAAGATCGTAGCCGTCAATCAATTCCCTAATGTCCATTTTGAGTTTCGAGCTGTACATCTAAGAGTGACCGCGGAACCAACGGCTCAGATTAAAGAATCGGGTGCCTTGCTCGTCGAAATATCTAGAACGGATGAAGATAAATACTATCTTGATATCTTCAAACCGCAAAACCCTCGTTCCTTTCCGTCTCGTAGTCTCGGCAGCGGTAGCGATGGCAGCCATTGCCAGGGCTATCCTTTCTTCAACTCCTCGTTGCTACTCCCGTCCCACCTACTTCCTCTCGAAGCGCCTCTTCTCATCTCCCTCTTCCCTCTCTTCACCCTTTCGGGGCTTTACCGGAGCCAGCGCAGCTTCTCTCTCCCACTCTCTCCGCCCTGTTTCTATCCGCTCGTCTCGACTCGTCCAGGTTCGATGCCGCGTTCAGCGTTCCGGCGACTCCGGCTACTCACCGCTGAACTCCGGCTCCAACTTCAGCGACCGACCTCCGACGGAGATGGCGCCGCTTTTCCCCGGCTGCGACTACGAGCACTGGCTCATCGTTATGGACAAGCCAGGCGGAGAGGGGGCGACCAAGGAGCAGATGATCGATTGTTACATAAAAACCCTAGCTAAGGTTCTTGGAAGGTTAGGGTTCTTAATCCGTCTCATCCCGTTCTTTTTCTTAGGCCTTTCTATTGCCACATGACAACCAGCCTAGTGCTAGCCTATATGAAAACACTATTTAAGGTTCTCGGGAGATTTGACTTATGGCAAATCTAGTAATTGCATTGCCAGGAATCTATCATAGTTGTCAACCCTTGTCTTTTGAGTTGCAAGTATTAAGTTGAATTGGCTGTCAAAGATGCTGCATTTTCCATTTTCTCTGAAAGTTAAACTTTTCGTTTTATGGTCAAATGGTCAATCAGTGAAGAGGAAGCAAAGAAGAAGATCTACAATGTCTCTTGCGAGAGGTATTTCGGCTTTGGATGTGAGATTGATGAGGAGACATCAAATAAGCTTGAAGGTTTGTATGCTGTGGTTGCAGTGTTTTTTACCTTTTTGAAGGCGCTGACTGATAGGATCTTACAAATCGGACTCTTCCTTTTGCAGGTCTGCCTGGTGTCTTGTTTGTGCTTCCTGATTCTTATGTCGATCCTGAAAACAAAGACTACGGAGGTAAGCATTAAGCATTCATATGAATATGCTTTCAATTACCGAAATTGTTTTCAGTACTGTCAATCTAGACACGTGCGTAGCATTCAGGTTTGTAATTGCATGCTTTTTGTGGGAAATAGTTCTACCTTCCATTCCCTAACCAGAGATGAGGCAGAGCAGATGGGGGATCATTAATTTGTTTGGACTGTGATCAGATGTCTTGTATTGACAGAGCTCCTTAGCAAAGGCAAATATCTTTCCTTGAATTAGTGTTCAGTGTGTAGAGTTTGTCCTCACATTTTTGTAGATTATCCATTTGTTTGGTCTGTGAACAAGTGGTCAGATTTGGAACTTTTTATTACTGATATTGACAGAACACCTTGGCAAAGGCAAATGTCTTTCCTTGAATTAATGGGCCGGGATAAGAGTTTGTCCACACATCTATGTAGATCATCCAAACGTTCGGACTTTGATTAATTGGCCAGATTTGAAATTTCTGATTTCTGATATTGACTGAGCACCTTGGCAAAGGCAAATGTCTTGCCTTGAATTAATGGACTGGGATTAGAATCTGTCCAGACATTTTTGTAATTTGTACAAGTGGGTCATTGATGAATTAGCGTCTGTCGGCAAATTTTTTTTATTTGTACAAGTGGGTCATCAATGAAATGTTGACTTCATTGAGTCATTATGGTTTAAAGGCGCAGATTGATAGCGGATCCTTGCATTTGTTAATAACTTCCCAGTCCATCTTGGCAAAGCAGGACAGCCTCACTGGCAGTGCCTTGCTTTGAATGCTAATGGACTTATATTAAGCTTCTTCCTCACGTCCTGCACTTCTAACATTTAACGGAGTTGCAGATCAGTAAGAAGGAAACATTAATTTTTTCCTTCAGCAAATTGGTATTTTCTCCAAAGCCTAGGAGATGTCTTTTTCTGAAAAAAACAAAAAAATCTAGTCCCATCTTGGCCAAGCAGGATGGTCTCAATGGGCAAGATGTCCTGCTTTGAGCTAATAGACTCACGGTAAAGTTCTCTCTCATGTTAACCTCAAAAAAAAAAAAAAAATCTTGCTCATGTTCTATGCTTTAGATGCTTTATGGAGCTGCAGATAAGATCCTTTTATTTAGTATTTGCCAAATTTAGGGGTGGCATCTTGTTGATTTTTGTCAATGTTGGCGATGTAGTCTATTCAGTTCTTTTGATTGGTGGCATGTAGCGAGAGCTAATAGACGCTGTGTTCTCAAGATGGGTTGATGCAGTCTTTTTTTATGTTACTGTGTCTCTGTACTTGCATGAAGCCCTATGCATCTTCCTGGCTGATTAGTTTCAAGACGCTGGATCACTAATTGATCATAGGTTTTTTTATCTATTCCTCTGAATAGCAGAAAAATAATGGTTAACTCTGTTCAAGAAGCAAAAATGTAGCGGGATTTGTCTGATTGCTCAATCTTTTTGTGGGGCCAAAGTACTCAAGTCCAACTTACAATGATTGTGTTGCTATATTGACCCATGCCTATAATGCTTGCCTGTAGCCTGTGCGATTCCTCAGCTGCATCTAGGATTTTCAATTTATTTTATAACTGACTTAAATTTTTTGCTTGTCTCTGAAATGTGCAGCTGAGCTTTTTGTGAACGGGCAGATAGTCCAAAGATCTCCAGAGAGGCAGAGGAGGGTTGAGCCGGTGCCACAGAGAGCTCAAGATAGGCCTAGATACAATGACAGAACCCGATACACCAGGCGCAGGGAAAACCAGCGGTGAAGCTGTCCGAAGCTTGAACTTTATACTTATGGGAAAGAATCTAGGCTGTTTCATGGTATGAATATAAAGAGAAGTGTTAGATATTCAGCACGTTTTGTGGCATGCATCTAAGGGTTATGATTACTTGAGTGGACCTCATCGTCATCAATGATCAATGCAACTGATGATTTCCTTTGCTTTGGATAAGGTTTTTATGCCAAGTGGGTTTTTACGGTAATACCGCTGCTGGTGTGGTCTCTATCTAGGCCGATTAGGCGTAGGAAGATAAATTTGATCATTTCGTTTCAGGAGTGCTTGAAATGCTCCAAATTTGCCTCTCGCTAAGCAGGCTTACTAGACTAATGATTGATCCAATTTTCGTTTTATGAGGCCTTTCAGATTACCTAGATAATAGCCGCATGAATCAGAATTTCAGCTTTGTAAATACAAAGTTGAGTTGCTCATTCGGCGAACTATTCGTTTGCACGCTTCTGTTGAGGATAGAATCGTGATATCGGGGCGCAGATACTGGACCGGACCCGGTCGAAATGCCAATCTAAAAGTCTAATTTATAAACATTGTAACGTCATCTGTCAGTTTCTGGATATCCATCCGCATCACTTTTGGATCGTCGTCCAAACGGACGGCCAAACGATTTAACAAGCAGGGCAGATATTTGCACGGATATTAAGTTTTCTAGTAGATCTTCATCCAAAAAAAAAAAAAAAAAGTTTTCTAGTAGATTCCGATATTACGGGTGTGTTTGGCAATTTAGAAAAGTTGTCAAGTTAAAACTTTTCAATCTAAAACCTGTCACTTTTCATAATTATTA
>JAXCLR010026950.1:0-21781 GCA_035584095.1 Annona squamosa | reverse complement strand
GACCCATAAAATTTTATATTTCTGTTACGCCATACAATTAAAAAATTTAAATATAAAAATCGTACGTACAATTAATTGAAACCACATAATTAATTGCACAAAAATGATTACAATATATTAAATAAGATATATAACCATTGGACTAAAATTAATCTCAAAGTAAAATCTTATTTCCTCAAAATTTCTATCATAGCTTATTTTTTGCTCCCGCAACTCTAATTTTCCCCAACCTTACCAATAGATACTAAAGTTGTCAACTTCTCAACTTTTTTTTAATAAAAGATTCTCGTCGATCTCCTAAAATTTGATGAAAGCAATAAATCATAGAATTTTATCACTTTAAATTCAATTCCAATCTCATTTTATCCGGCAGTATATTTATCTTATCTTATCTTGTAGAGCTAGCATATCCGAAAAGGCAAAAGTGTAAAAATTAATTATTTTTCTTTTTAAAATTCTCTATTTAAATCATAAACTTCTAAAACTAGTGAACTACTGGTATGCAATTGAGTTACATGGATTGCTAAAATAATATTCAAAAATAAATATAAAATATAACCTACAATTTATAATAATTGGATAAGGCCTATTATTAATCATTTAGCCCAATTGATCAAAGGGTCAACTCCTGCCACGTAACTTTGATCAGTCAACTTAAAATATATACATTATATTTCAATATTTTAAGTAATCCACCCAAAATTTTCAGCCTAGCCATTTTTGTTACGTCTAACGGCATTTATGAAGACAAACTATTTTGGAAAAAAAAAAAAGAAAAAATTCAACATCGGATGTGAAGTTCCCCTTGCATCACTCATGCATGATTATTCAGTAGGACGATTGGTGACGGACGGGAACTTGTCTGAAACCTTGGTCCCTGTACATTCAGATATGTCTACCATTTCTGAAAACTCTTTCAGGTTATAAAAGTAATTTACTTTTCTCATTTATTATATAACTTTTCTTAAATTCTCACAGAAAATTTGCCATTTTTAACTCATAATAGCATCACTTTTTCCATGTTACGTATTCAATTCATTCCCATATAAACCTTTTTCGAATGTGTGTAAGGAGTAATAAAACTTTTGAATAAAATTTTTTTATGTAAAAATTTTCAAAATAAAAAAGAATAATATAATAGATAGCGATAATGATGTGAAATAAAAAAATAAAGTCGAAATAAATAAATTAATTGTATGGATAATTTATAGAAATAATTGAAAAGTGGAGTAATTTGTACAGAAAAATATGAAAAAATAATTAAAAATTAGATAATTATAAATAGTGAAAATTTTAGATTGAAAAATTTTGAAAAACAAAAATTATTTACTAACAAACACATCCTTCATTTCAAACTCAAAACAACACTATTTACACCTCCCATCATCTTAGTCGATGTAGGGCAATTTAAAAAGATTTTTGGCCGTTCGCATCTGTAAAAAACGATGTTGGAGTTGGACAGAGACAGAAGTAGGCGAACGAGAAAGTGTAGCTGAGGATAAGAAGCACCGGCTGTCAACTAGCTTATAGGAACAGCCATTTACATTAATTTCCAGGATGGAAAGTCATAAACGACCGTAAAAGAAATCATGATATGGCACATCTAATCATAAAAATAAGTTGGAATTATAATTCAAGTATGTCATTGAAGGATCTTGATCATGCAGTTAGGCCACAATCCATTCAAAATTAACAAATGGTGTTTTTGCAAACAAAGTTTGTAAGTGAGATATTTTTGCAAAATCAATAATTATGGGAAAATTTTGAAGAATTATAATTAGAAACAGATGGGAGGCAACAACTTCTGTGGAGTTAAAAGAATACCATCCAAAATTGGAAAATATTCGTTGATCATACCAACAACTGACATTTGCTAGAAAAGCCATTGAAGGTGGTGATTTCAAACAGAATAAGATAATTATGGAGAATATAAATTTTTAATTTGAAAAGTTTTTTTGGGTGTAAATAAATACATCCTCAAACTTAAACCTTGTCTACACTTGTATAACAATGGTTTGCTTAAGTCATTAAGAGAGAATAGCGTAGCAAAGTTGAGATTCAAAGTTTTGAAAGATTACGTAGGATTGGAAGTCCAGGATTCAAAATTAGGTAAAAGTAAGTTATCCACTTTGCCTCTCAAGTAAGGTGGTTACAGGCCTCATGCATAAATAAATTACTTTACAAAGCTGAAACCTTGTATTAAATCCTCCGGGAAAGAAGGGCCTCGTGCCTTCCGGTACACTAAATAGCACCGTGCATGCCTGCAATAAGTACATCAAAGCATCGTGTGTCGATTTATGTTCGTCACGGGAATCGACAGTCAAAAGGGTCGCGGGAAAAGAAGATGAGAGGCTGCAAAAAACAGATCTTTCGGCATTTTGGGTGTTTGACTGAGAAAAGGTCTGATTGGACTGCAAGTATTGAGATTTTCGCATGAATATATCTTTTCGTTGGACTACCGTGACCAGTGCATCGTTTTCTGAAGGCGTAATGTGCAAGAAAAACACCCCTTTTTTATTCTCGCAGTCTGATTTCAATGGCCAATGTGAAGTTGTCAGCTGCACAGAAAATGAAGATCCATCTCCTTCAAAAAAAAAAAAGGAGAGAAAGAAAACGAAGATCGATCCAAATTAGGCTGCATCGACGACCTAGCAAATGCCAGTCATTCGAGTTGGGTATTCGCATTCTCATGAGGTTGATTGGCTTTCTACGTGTTTTATGGGTTGAGTCGTCCACTGTCGATTATTTTGCATAACAACATTCGCTGACATCGGAAGCCATTTATTCTAATAATCTGATGTAATTATTTATAATTGATAAGCATAAATTCACTCTTATTAATTTCTTCTACGTTACAATCAGTATCATACAAAGAACATTAATAATAATAATAATAATTGCCTTGACAAGCATCAAATGTTGTCATCCGCTACTAACTGTTTCTTGTGCTCCAGTCTGCTTGAGTCTTACCTAAAAATCAATAATGACTTAAGGGTGAGCCCACCTTCCTTAGCTTTCAGTTGTATAACTCACGGGAACTAAAGAAGGCATACTAGTTAGTAATCATCAAACCGGTTTTCCACCAAAGTGGAAATTGGTTTTTCTTGATGTTTAAACAAATAGGAACTGAGGCACATAACTACAAATGAATTATTTGTGTTGCAAATCTGGAATCTGAATCGATGCCATCCACCAAAGTGACCAAACACACCAGTCACGTCTAAACCAATTCCAACGCACTTCGTCGCATCTACCCAAACCACCCCATTTTCAGATATGGTTTTAAGTCGAAACAAATAGGGGTTTTGTTAATATTAACTTTATTTGTCACCACTGAAAATCTGCCAAAACTGATCCTATCTATACAATCCACTTCTCTCTTAATAGGGTATTGTTTTTCAGACCTACTAATGCCTCGATTATTGCTTAATTTTGAAAATGAGCATAAGATTGATCTTTTGAATCATATCTGATTACTTCTATTTTTCAGAAGAAATCATTAAAGTAGATATCAATTCGAGGCACGGAGATAAGCCAACCAGCCCAACATTTTGATGAGAAGGATGAAATTCAGCTTCAACAGCACAAATATTCACTTAGATGCCAGAAGCAGCACTTGATTGTGGTAGATAGAGATGGAGGTAAGGTTCACGCACAAAAGGACAGCTCATTTGCAAATTGGTGAAAGGTCCAAAGTCACTTCATCTGCACATGGCTTCTATAATCACCCTCAAGCCTTGTCGGAGGCTACCTGCAGCTTCCATATCATAATCATTGTGGGGAGACAAATACATCACATCCTCAGGAAAAGTCGCTTTCACCAAAAGAAAAAAGAAAAAATAATAATAATAAAATTGCTAAGCCTCCTAATGCACATTTACATGGATGTTTAGTAATTATATTTCAATAAAGAAACTTCTATAACCCCAATAATTTTAGGCCAGGGGCATTCTTCTTCATTTTTACATGGCAAGCAAACCTTTAATCCAGACAAAATTCCAATGGGATAGATCAAAATTTTCAGATAAGGAAAAATCGGATACCCATATCAGCACATGGATTCTGAACCTTGGGCCAAGAAACCAAGGCTGTTAGGAGTTTGTCGTGCCATTATGAGATGGGCAGACACTTGTGTCACATCTTCCTGCAAGAAGATTACAGGAACAACTGAAGCACGGCCCCCATAAGTGGCATTTCCACCAATTTGCCCGCAGGCAGACCTATTTTATGGATTTGGCACCTTCTCGAGAAAGGAGGCATTCCACAGGATCGAGGACATTTCACCCACCCCATCCAACAGTCTTACCTCCCAAGATTGCAAAAGCAGCATGACATGAATCGAAACAATAGTGAGTAGGCATAGGCATCAGTGAGCAGAATTGCAATGGGCAATGGGCTAGAGGTTAGATGTTTGAGCACCCACATAATACTGAATTGTATTAGGAATATTGCTAGCACTGACGGCATTTTACATGTTCTGTATTGTCAGGGACTCCTGATTAACGATTGAAAATTGAAACCACTTCCAGAGCTGTGTTAACAGGAATTAAGGATTTGTCCTTTTAAGCCGATAATGATAATTATAAACCCAGGTATGACACGAACGCCTCCTCTGAAGGATTCTTCCATCAAAATTTCTGACATGAACAAATAAGTAATATTGTCACGGACTCACGATGAAACAATTACAGCCATGAAAAAGCTAGCTTCGAAACCATTTCAAAGTCCTGGCCTAATTAGTCCGACTCCCAGTGTAAATATAAAAAGAACAAAGAGAAAGCTAGAACCATTGTACATTTTAAACAGCTACTACGAAATCCCATTGCTAGGAAACTATATGATAAGATTTTCAAAGCCCAAAAGCAATTGGAATAAGAGCACTTCCCAAAGCGCTGCCCAATGAGTCCACAAAACTATTTACGAATTAGGATTGACGTTCTTATCTTAACTAACCACCCAAGTAAATTGCACCTACACTACCTAAAGCTCATTTCAACTAAATCGAATCCTTCAGACGTTTGATAGTGTATCCTCAGCCTCAGGAACACATGCATTACAGGGAGAATTTACACACATGCATTACAAGTCCATATGCTCTGTTTGAACTTTGAACTCTAAACACTAACATGACCCACAATATCCGCCCCAGGCATAAATTTTGTTCACTGCTCCAATGCCTTTCAGGAAACTAATAGGCTGACATGTCTCTGCATGATAGATATGTAGTATAAAATCCAACTACATGCAAGAAACAAAGGAAGAAAGTAGAATCTAAATTTTAGTGATGTCTATATGCTAAAGTCGCCAGTATTCTGGTAATCATTTTCAATTTTTCCTTAAACAGAAGGTGCAAGTTCCTGGAATCAACAATAATATCCGTGGCTTGTAAGTATCGGTACGTGTTTTCACATCTCTACTAAGTGATTCTCGTATTATTATCAGTATTGGGAACGCCGCATGTAACATGGCTAATGGAAATCTCTAACAAGTTTTGGGTAATAACCAACGTGCGAAAGTGTAAATTACTAGGTTTATTTTATAGGGTTCCCATTGCATACACCCGAGTGCATTGAAGCTTAATGCATCTGAGCGTATACACTCAATTTTTTTTTAACTTTTTTCATGAAACCGTTAATATATGTGTATTTAATATATATATTAATTTTTAACATTTTTGGAGACTTTTAGATTTTTTCAAATTTTTAAAAATCAGTAGCATTTTTAGTAATTTAAAAATTAATACGCATGTTAAATGCCACTGATTTTTAAAAATCCGAAAAAAAATCTAAAAATGGTAAAAATTAATACGCATGTTAAATACATTTAGATTAACAGTCATACAAAAAAAATTTCAAAAAAAAAATTTCAAAAATGGATATATGCACCCGAGTACATTGAGGTGCATACAACGTGCACCCTATTTTATATGCCAACTTACAGGACCTGCTGGCCCAGCTACATTATTTTTCTTGCAGGCAAAAGACCTAGAAAAGTGAATCCAACTACAATTTCTGGGACCGGATGAAGCCATTTGCAAAAGTTCTAAGCCAAAAAGCAGAGAAGAAACATCTTTCTCTAACCTTACAAATCCCAGATAAGCATCAATTCAGCATACCTTTCCTACTCATGCCTTAAAACACTCTTGAAGAAATTACTGAAAACTAACGAAGTGCCAACCCAGTCATAACCTATCAAACCTCAGATCACTAACTAGTCTACCATATGAAACACCAAAGCAAGCACACTTAGCACCATGGCACTTCTCTGAACAGGTTTATCAAAGTAGATTCAATTGTATGTGATTAATTCACCAACAACCTCAAAAGCCAAACCTTCTATAAGCAGTTCACATCAAAAAAATAAAAATAAATCTATAAGCACTATAAAGCTCCCTACTAGGATTAGCATACAAAATACAAATGGGAATTCGGAGAAATGATCAGACAGTTGCATCCTCGAATTCTCGAGATTATAAAATCAAATTTCTACAAAGCAATTGATTTATACCTCATAACTAGATTGTAAAAATAAATCACATGCCTAATTTATGTTTGAGGTCTAAAGAGTGGTACCTAATGCACATGAAGTTGTTCCAAACAAAAAATAAAGAATTTCTCAGTTAGTGACTCAATCCAATCCTTGGAATATAAAGTACTCAAGTTATCCATCTCATGCTCACCAATTCACCTGAAAGTGTTTGAACATTACTCACCTTGAAGATGAGCCCATCTTCGACAGCATGATGCTCTCGCTGCTCTTTTGATAAGTTCTCATTTGATGAAAAGGATACACTTGGATGAATGCAGATCTTTCAGATTTAGTATAGTGGACCAATTGAAACGATTTTTATTGTATTTATTCCCTCCATCAAATGCAACCTATTTCAGGATATGTTAGGCTGTGCATTTAGCAGCATCCAAAGCACTTTTAGACTTCCATAAGTCTTTATTAATTTTGGCCTGTTTGCTGGCCTAAGAAACTGCTTTCTTTTTCTTCTTATCAACAATTGTGATTTTTTGTGGTTGGGAAAAAACTGAAATTTCATGTTTTTCCCTGCCATATACAAGCTTCTGCACTGGGAGGGAGGAAAACAAACAAAAAACCAATAATTTGTGGGCTCCACTCCACATTAATGGCCAGTCGTCATTCCTTGGTGGGGTTTTTTAAATTTCATGTCCGAGTGCTTTTTTTTTTTTGATTAAAAGATTAATTCTTATCCCGTCCACTTCTAAAAGAAAAGAGGATCATAGGTGGAAGGGGAAGGAAAATCATTGCTTAACAAAGCCAAAAAATTGTCTATACAGAGTTTTTCCTTAAGAAAAAAAGGTGGATTGTCCCACCATTCTTGTTCAGGCAAAAAATTTGAAGAAACAAAATCAGATGGGCCACAGAGTTCCCCTGTCTAAACACATGTCCAAGTGCTTTTGTCTCTGCATAGCTCTTTGAGGCGCCAGGTTTGGGCCATCAACATTTTTTATTTTTATTTTTTTTGACAAGAGGGCCATCAACATTTAATTCCATTAAAGTATTGTCTTTTAGCATCTTCTCATCTAGAACACGGCAATTGGCGTGGGTCACCTGCAAATCATCTATTTCCTAGAGTACTAGAGTGCTGGTCGTACAGATTATACAACAGCATTATGGATAATGAAATCACTGTGTCAGATGGGCCATGATATCTAGACCATGACGCAACAGCTAAAAAATTTTACATCAAGGGTAAACGGGCCCTGATTATCCGTATTTTAGCTTTTTGACGTCTACGCCTGAAGTCAAGGAACATCTTGACAGAAGAAAATGCATGTAATAAAATTGTTGCCTGTCCACTAGCTATAGGATCACTATCTCCATAGGATGATAATCACATGAAATCGTAACATGTGGCTCACCCTAGTATCAGTTGCAATAAAACGCATCTAGGGCCCTGGACCCCATGATAACATCACATCACCCAGTAATCATCTGAACCATAATGAAACTGACGCCTAAACTACGTGCCACAACACTTTCGTCTGGACAATTCAAAGACGTGACAATGCCATCATATTTGCAGATTTTCTGAGACGCATGATGCTTTCATTCCCATCACTTCCCACCAAAAGCAAATGAACACAAAGTCATCAAAAGAGAGTAAAAGAGCATTGGTAATGTGCACAATAATAACTGACAAATAGCTATATCATATTATTTACCATTTACATGCAAGAAAAAAAACTTGATCCCAGATCAAACGAAGATTAGGCACTTTGGCACTCATGAAACAAGAGGAAGAACATATAAGTGATGCCTCAACCTCATAGCATGAGATTTTGAGATGATCACACTGATCATCAATACATTCCATTTTCCTAACAACATGTGAATTATCTTCATGCCATTGCCTAATCCAAAGGGCATGGTAAAGCAGTTATCCGATACCATACGGTATTTTTCTTTCTTTTTCCTTTCTTCTTTTTTTCAAAACAATTTAAAACAATGGGGCAGACTATTATGCATAAAAAGGCAGAGATGATTGATAACTCAAATAAACCACACCAAGACCTTCACAAAATCAAATAACCAATGAAAGAAAGAGATGCTGACCAGCAGTAAAATTGCTCAGATGTAACATGCTGTCCTTCTTTCAGTAGACAGATAATTGGCGATAAACAAGAGTAAACTTTATTGGTGGTACATTATCCTTGTTCCAAAGAATGTGTTCAACTTGTAACTAGAGAATTTTTTGGAAAAAATTTGCAATTATTACACATACAATAGATAGTACAACAATCTTCATAAGAAGATAAAACAAACACACAATCAAAAGTTCAAGTTAGGTAACCTAAAGACAATACATGAGCATCTATCTAAACTGAACAGTATTACAGCAAGTTACAAGGACATTCATTCTTCGTAAGCCTCCGATGCAAACTTACCTTTCTTCACCCCCTGAGATGGTTGATCCAATTCAAAAAAAGCTCGAAGCCAGAGGAAATGAGGAGCTAGGAATTACTTCCAATACACCATGATATCAGCATATCTAGATTACAGTGTGGAATGTGGCCACAGGCAGAACAGTTTGTTACAACCTGATTGAGAAACAGCGTCACTCCCTCCATCGAGGGCTCAGCAACGGAAAAAACCCAGAGGGAGAGGATGGAAACATGATCCCAGGTGAAGGCGGGAGCTGCGGACCGGGCCCCAGGATACCTGAACCTGGCACCAGCGGGGAAAGCGCGAAGTTTTGAGGGAATGGCGATGGAAACTGGAACCCAGGCGACAGGGGAGGGTATGGCGACCGTGGGGACAATAGATTCAAGAAGCTGCTCGGAGATGGCAAGAGAGCAGGAGAGAGAGGAGCACTCCCACCTCGGGGAGAAGGAAAAGCAGGAGGAGCAACAGGAGGCGTTGGTAGTATCCCATTTGAAGGAGGGGGGCCTTGTGGCAGAGGCTGACCAGGAGGGATCTGCTTCGACCCCGAGTCGAGGATCGAGCTCTGAAGGTAGCGCATGTAAGCCGAAATCGGCGACTCGGCCGTGTTCGCCCAAGCAGCAGCGGAATCACCGCCAGGCATTAAGGGGGAGAAGGGCCCTGGGCGAGCGAGGAAAGGCGAAAAGGGGTCGGGGTTCGGAGCAACGGGTGGTACTGGAGGGGGAATAGGCGGGCGGGCGATGGGCGTTGTAATTGGCGGCGGCCGTATCCTTTGCAATCGATTGCTAGGAGGTCTGGGAGGGTTGCTGCTGTGGCGGGGGACCGGCGCCGGCGGCGGGAGCGGGTCATGGTGCGAAGGCGAGCCGGTGAGCTTCTGGACGATGCTTCGGAAATCGTTCTTGTTGATGTTGTAGACATGGGGCTGTGGCTGCTGCTGCTGCTGCTGCTGCGGTGGTAGGAGATGTTGCTTCGAGTTCCCGAAGTTGGGGTGGTGAAGCGGGCTTTTCCGGATGTTCTTGCCGATTTTATTCACGCCCAAATGCTCGCTGTGCTGCCTGCCGATATTTGTGGCTAAATTCGCATTCGAATTTGGGTTTGGATTCAGATTCGAATTCATGCCTGGCCTGCCTGGCCCATCCATTTCTCAAACCGTTGAGTTTTCCGAAGTCGGAAGGAAAAAAGACTCTAGTCCATAGGAAGAGAGAAAGAAGGAAAGGAGGAGCTCCTAGTAAAGCCACAGAAGGCGTTCGGTGAAATGAGAAAGAAGGAAAACGCGTCTCTGGCCCTTTTTCCTTCTGCTTTTTTTGACTTAAGCGTCTGGGGGTGTGGATTTTTCCTTGTCTAGATGTGGATCTGATCTTGTATACTTGGATTGGAGTGATAGGAAAAGGAAGGTAAGGAGAGATTGGGACGAAGAAACCCTAGTTTGGTGGAAGCGACGGGCTGCTTGGGTTCGCTCTCGCTCATAGTGGGTACGGAGAGAGCAGTCAACGACATGGAGAATTGAGCAGGAAGAACCCAGCCGAGTGCAACCAGATGTACTGCTGCCAATCAGACGTGCACTCACAGGATAATTTTAAAATAAAGGAAGATAATAAACCAATTTAATACTAATTAAATTATCTTGGGCCGTTATCTAATGAAGCCGGTGCTAAATGGAAGGGACGTTTTTAGTAATTAGCAGAATTTGTCTCCGTGGATAAATTACCTGTGAGGATTTCAAAGTCAGGGCATTTTTCCAATTCGCATTCCAATTTTGCAAATAACCTTGCCTGGCACTTCCTTGGCCAATAACCCCGATTTCATACTTCCTTTGCAAAGTTACCCTAAAAATAGGTCAGCCACTGACACTCGGTCAGTATTTCTGGAAATTTCTCCTTTCTAAACTGTTTTTTTTTCGTGCAAATAAGCGTATGAATGAACTCCACAAAGCACGCTTGGTTTCAATTTAAGATTATTTTCTGTCGACTGAAAAATAAATGTAGCTCCAAATTGAGTTTATATTTAAGATTATTTTCTGTCGAGCAAAAAATAAAAATGTAGCTCCAAATGTCAAAAATAAAAATTTAGCTCCAAATTGAGTGTATTTCAGCGGTCAATATCCTCATTGCTTTTACTTAATGTCTTCTATTTTTATTATGTTAGTTATTGATGCAAAATAGAATTCGACATGTTTAGCATCATTTGTTTAAGCACGAAATTAAGTTCCATCTAAATTAAATATATGCATGTGCCGCTTTTGCTTAAAAATAGATAAATATATGTGTGAATTAGTAAAAAAGTTTAGATCCATTCACATCCATATTAAAGTATAATAATATTTTAGATTATTAAGATGTTGAAAATGCTATTTTAAAATTGATTTTATATATTTGTAAACAAGGCTCATATATAATAATACTGGATAAATGAAAAAATTTACATAATAATATAACAATTTAAATATAATAGATAAAATAAATTTTTCATCAGTCATTAAGATATAAAGACGAAGATGTTACATAGAAGCAAAGCCCATTTTATTAATATTAAAAAAAAATTGATAAGTTGTCATGTAAGGAACATTAGAAGATGTGTAAAAAGTCATATGATAAGATAGAAATAAAGTTCAATTGCATGAAAAAGTGTATAGACATGATTAGAACATTAGTAAATTATAGGAACAGACATATGTGTAAAAATGATGAAAAAGTAGGATAATTATTTATGAAAATGTGCAAAAAATTTCTTTTAAAATTTGAAATACCAAACACACCCTAAATAATTTAAAATGGAGAGTTTCATAATGATGAACAAGTGAAATAGTACATTGGTTGATTTTGGAAAAAAAAAAAGATTATCTAGTAGGGTTTATTTGAAATTTTAAGATTTCTGGACCATAAATTTCTAAATTAAAAATTTCTTTTGAGGTATATCCCCAAATTCCTTTTTAACCTCTGAGGCCACTTCTATAAAACTGCTCTTTTATGTAACTTCTTTCATTTTTAAATTTTTAATGGTTGATGAAATATTCATTCTGTCTATTGTATTTTACATTATTACTATTATTATAAAAAAAAATTTTATTTATTTTGAATCATTATATATGGGCCCCATCTACAAATGTGCAAAATTAATATAATAAAATAATTTAATAATAAATATTAATTTTTAAGTAGTATTTTCAATATCTAAATAGTATAAAATATCGTTATTAAGTGGATAAATAATTAAATAAAATATTATTATATTTTAATATAACTGGGAATAGATATAGGGCTTGGATCTGTGCATGCGAGTATACTTAACTTCGATGCACCTTGAGTGCAAAAATTCATTTTTTATATTTTTTCAAAAATTGTTATATACAATAGTTAATCTAAGTGTGTGAATTATGAAAATACTATTGATTTTAAAAAATAAAAAATATATAAAAATCTCCAAATTTGATAAAATTTGATATACGTGTTAAATACGCACATATTAAAATTACATAAATTTTCAAAAATTAAAAAGTGAATTAAATATACCCAAGTGCATTGAAGCTAAGTACACCTCAGTGCACCCAAGGTGCATTCAGTCACGAGTAATAGATAAGCATTTTCTTAATTTACGCATGATTATACTTATTTTAAGTAATTGTTGCTTCTATACATATTAGATTTTAATAAATATTAGTTCATTAACTAAATAAGTGATATTAAATATAATGAATAGATTGAGTTTTGTATAAATCATCAATATTTAAATAATTAAAAGATTATTTAACATAAAATTTTTCGACCAAAACTTTTTAATCTAAAATTTTTCACTCTCCGTAACTATTATATTTTTTATTATTTATTCACATCTTTCTGTACAAACTATCATATTTTTCAACCATTTTTATACAATTGTACTAATATATCTATTTTAACTTTATTTTTTTATTTTTTATTATTAACATACTCTATCACATTATTTTTTTCATTTAAAAAATTTTAACATTTAAAAATGTTATCATTTTCTAAATACACTTTATATATGAAATCCTTTTCTTGACTAGGTTACATAGAAGCCTATTTGGTGGTGGACATATATTAGATCTGCAACAAACGTTGATATTTGGAGGCCTGTGAAGTGGGATAATGGGACTTCAGTTGCATGCACCGGTGCATATACCTATTTTTTTTATTTTTTTTGAAATTTTTTTCATTAACTTGTTAACCCAAGTGTATCTAACGTATATATAAATTTTTATCATTTTTAGAAATTTTTATATATTTATTTTTTATTTTTAAAAATCAATGGCATTTTAGTAATTTAAAATTACCTAAAATGTCAGTAATTTTTAAAAATAAAAAATAAATATTTAAAATACTCCAAAAATGGTAAAAATTTATACATAGATTAAATACACTTGGGCTAACAAGTTTATGAAAAAAATTTAAAAAAAAAATAGATGTATGCTCACGGGAGCATGCAGTGCTACATGCGGTGCTACATGCTCCCCGGGAGCTTAAGATGAGGATCCGGGATAATGATTGAAATATATAATAATAAAAAAACGGTTATGCAACGAACCGCTGTTTGGTTTCGTGATCCTCTGGACTGTAATTAATGTGCAGGCTAACACCTCCAACGAGCACTGGTTTCAACTTTCGAGTCCACGCGGCGAAGTTCGACGTGTTACTTAACTCGAACCGGTAATCGAGTAATACAAAAATACGGGCACGTTTGTTAACGCAGAAGTGTAGGAAACATGGGATTAGATTTTTTAAGGTTAATTTTCATTAATCATAATAATTTTCTTATTTTATTTCTATATTACAACTATTTTTCTTATCAACTATATATAACAAATCTATTTATTCCAATTATACCTCTATAATTCTCTATCAATCACACATTTCTTAAAATATTTTCTTTTTTATTTCCTACAATTTCCCACGATCTCACAATTTTACAATTATCAAACATCATCTATAAGAGCCAATTGTAATCATAATTTCATTTATACCTCCAAACCTTTAAAAATTCTACATATATCCATATAATTTTATACAAAATTTTTTGTATATAATATATATGTCAACGAAATTAAATTTACTGAAATTATAAACGTGTTAGCAAAGTTTGCATAAAATTACAAATATATCCATTTTATGAAGATGCTAACAAAATTTTTTATAAAATAACAAAAATATCATGTTAAGTTAAAAGATGTAATAGCGATTTTGAAAGAGTATTTCTGGTAATCTTGTAGAAAATTCTAACAACATCATTACAAAACAAAAACATATGCAATTTTATATAAATCTTGGGTGTGTCTGGCAATATGCATAAAATATCAATGTAAAACTTTTCAATTTAAAACTTTTCACTATCCACAACTATCATATTTTTAATTATTTTTCACATTTTCCTACACAATAACACTACTTTTCAAACATTTCTACACAACTACTTATACAACTAATCTATCTATTTTAACTTTATCTTCTTTATTTCTCATTATTATCCCTATTATATCATGTCATTTGACAACTTTTACTCTCCAAAATTTTTCATCAAAAGTTTTATCCATTCCCAAAGACAACCCTTATTGACATATTTATAATTTCGGCAAATTTAGGGACACGGATGCAATATTAGTCAAACATGGAAAACATATCTACGAAAATCTCTTTCATATATTTTGCCCAAAATTTTATTATTTTCACACTTTCATGTAAAATAAGAAATATATTAAAATCTAATTATGAATTTTTAAATAAGAATTTATGTTCTAGTGATATTTTGATTTTTATAGTGATGAAAGTTTGATTATATAACTTTAAAAGTACTAAAATTAATTTGAATTTATTAATTGAATCTCGCACTCCAAGTATTATTTCTCGATGGTCTGTATATGAGTCCATTCCAATGGGGCTTAATACTATTGAGTCGATGATCTTGATAGGATTGACCAATGAAAATGAAAATTAATTATTTAGGTCAGAAAGATTAGGAAAACAACAGTGGCTACAAAGACTTTTCTTAACCAAGAGGGAAAATATAATATGTGTTTATGTAGCCATTGATCAAAAAGCATCTTCCATAGCTACTTATAATTATAACTATGATTTGTGCATAGCTAATTTCATAGAGGACCGTATGCAGAAACGGAGTTTTGGGTAAAATATATTTAGAATTTTTGAAATTTCATGAGTATAAATGGAAATAAAGATGTAATTCATAGGTACATGTGCAATTTGGTTGAAATATAATTATTTTACAATTGTCAAGATTTATAAGTGTAAAAAGATTTTTAAAGAAAATGGACATAGCATTTTTTTTTAAAAAAAATTCTTATATTTTTTCCTTTTCCTATTTAATATAGACATGGGCAATTAAATTCATGGTGTTCATTTTAGTTTAGAATCAAACAATTTCATTAAAGGACATCACTCAAGGCACAATTTAGTGGAATTAACATTATATATGTATGAGTGTAATCTCGGCTTCTAGTCCAAAAAGGAGCTAAGAGTGTTGATGGATTAAGTTAATTAGTAAATTCACCCTGTTCAACCCATTTGATGAGTTTTAATTGAAATTTTTGAATAAATAGTTTACAATCTATTAACTCATTTAATGTTTAAATAAATAAATATATCAAAGTCTGATGTTTACAACTCATCAATCGGTTTAGAAATCAGTTAAATCCATTAAACTCACAAGTTGTTTACAACATATTAAAAGTGATGTGTGAGAGATATTCCTAATCGTAATATATGATATTTAAAATTTGATTGTTTGAGTTTATTTGGTAATGAAAAGTCTTACTCGGTGCATCCGTCTATTAAATGCATCTTTATGACTCTTGGAAACGTATATTTATATTGATTGAGTTATTAGATTGAAATAAAATATTATTTACATCTTAGAACAAGAACAAGCAAATGTTGTGTTAGATTAGCTAGAATTTTAAAAAGATATTCACATCAAAGCATTTATCTCCAAGGCAATCAAGTATGTTTTTCAATCAGCAACATATTTTTCAGTTATCTAGACATATATTTCCGCTACACTCGTTTTTTATATATGTTGTTATTTAACTATCTAATATTCTGCTCCATAAAGTATAGCAAATCTAATCGCAGTCTTGTAAAATTTTACTTTTAGTTTGATTGGAACTCAACTGTCGCATAAAATTTTTGACTCACTTCTCAATTTCTTCTATTCTGCTTGAATTCTATGTATTATATCTTTCTCAATTTTCCCATTCTTTTGAACTATTGATCCTAAGTACCAAAAGTAATTAGTTCTTTAAATATATAAAAATTAATTTTATTTATCTATTATCTAGAAAATTTAATGCATGTATTTCAAAAATTGTATTATCATTATTTTGATTGTAGGTTTTAAAGTACGACTTATGACAAAATTATAGTTTTAAATGTAATATAAAGCCTATTTTAAAGAAATGATTAATAAACGAACTTGAAATCAACGTAACCTTAAAACATAAGGAAGGGTGGGTTTAGAATTTACTCAATCAAAAATAAAATAAAAATAAGTTTGTAAAGTTAACTTCGAAATGAGCCACCTCAACCCAAGTTATTTCCCAAGACACAATCTCTCTCTGATAACTAAGAGATAAAACGTTCCCGTCTTATTTCAAAATCGGTGACCATTGGCGCAAGGGACAGAGCGTCATTCAACTACATCACGCCCCCACAGTAGAAATGAAAATTTTTAAGTAAATTAGGATTACAATTAAGCTCTGACGCATCACACTCGATTGGTTAATACTACTAAAGGCAGCAACAGCCTCTATGTAATAAAAACAAATTCCATGAAGTTGAATCCTGGATTTTCAACCATATTTTAGAATTCCATGCCGTCTGAGCAATAACTACATAGTTGAATTCCTTTTTTTAAAAAAAATGCCTAAGGTCAATAAAATAAAGAAGAGGGAGTGATTGTTGTTAGGTACATCCACACTAACGAGTTCTAAAATTGAAATTAAGCAGTCTATATGGTTATGAAATCAATTTCTCGTTGTCCACGGTATTCGTAGGATGAGTTAAAACCAGAGTTTTTCATATGATCCCATAGATGTGATTTATTTTTAAGACGGAATAAAATTCAACGTTAAATACATTTAGAATCATTTATTTGGCCTAAAAACAAAGTTTCTTTACAATCAAATTGTAGATGGGTCTTATTTGAAAATGCGCAAAATCAATATAATAAAATAGTTTATATATGAAATATCAAATCGTATTTTTAATATCTAAAATATTGTTCTTATACAAATAAATGATATTATAAGATATTATTATATTAAAAAATATATCATATTTTTCACGATTTATGCATGAATATATTTGTTAAAATAAATTTGGTCCACAGAGAACTCTGATCGAGATAGTTTGATCCCAATAAAAACGAGTAATTTCAAATAATGTAAACAAGTAGTTTTTTATTACATTATTCAAATATGACCCGCCTATATGGAGCTAAATGAAAAAACTTTTATATAACCCAGGTTCCACCGAAGATACTTTTTTTCATTGGTGGTGTACCAAGGATACTTTAATAAAAATGTAACGTTAGCAAAATGAAAAAATGGATAAAATAAATTGGATCGAAAATAAAATGGAATGTCTAAATTCACAATACGTCATATTCCATCTCTCCAACCCTGTATAAGCCATCACGTGTGAATTTTTCCAAAAGTGTTCATTTTACACTTAGAATTTTTCGTTGTCAACTATTTATATTTTAATTTAATAAATATTAATTAATAAGTTTAAATTTGGCCCAAGACTTGGTTGAATCTGATTATGGACTTAAATCATCAAAAATAAAAAGTGAATTAAATAAACAAAAAAATTATGTGGAAATAGTGATCAACCATGAGGCCAATAAGGCTAAAGTTCTACTATTCAACACTTTGAATACATTGAGTTAAAGATACAATGCAATAACACACTCACAACATTTCATCCTTTTCCTTCTTTGCCCACCATCAAATTCCGTGAGCTAGAAAGTCCCGCCTCTGTGAACCCGAAAGGCGACTCTGTCGTGATCGGGGTCGAGTGCGGGTGTAAGGTAGAAGGTGAGCTGATTGTCGGCGTTTAGAGTGGCAGGACAGTCAGGGGGCGAGGGCGGTGGTGTCTCAGGAGGGGAACCTTGGAGTGGGAGTGGCTTTCGGCGGTCTGTTGCTTCCTCTGTTTCGACGGCATGAATCCAAGCACGGAGGATCTGCTACAGGCAGAGTTGCAGACGTTATCTATCGACGGGTCAGCGATTAGGAAGATTGAGCCAGGGGATGAAGCAGCTATCCTTTGTTCCTTGTGGACTTCAAAATCTTACAACAAGGAGTTCTTTAAGGGGATGATGAAGAGGATATGGAGGACGAAGGAGAGGTTTTTCTTCACTGAGGTGGGGGAAAACCTTTTTAAGGTATCTTTTGTTAACAAGGAGGATAAAGATCGTATAATGGAAGGAAGACCGTGGCTTTTCGAGAGGTGCATTGTCATTCTCGCTGAATTGGAGGAGGAAATGGATCATGCACATCTGATGCTCGTCAAATCGCCGCTGTGGGTGCACGTGAAGGGAATTCCTTTTATCGTTGATAAGGAGTTCGTGGGGCGGGGCATTGGCAACACCTTCTCGGAATGCTTGGCTGTGAAGATCTCGGACACAGAAATCAAGCTGAAAGTCATGGTGGATTGTAGGGAACCCCTACGCAGAGGTATGTTTATAAAGATTGGCTCACAGCAGCGGAAGTGGCTGTGTTTTCAATATGAAAACCTTCCATTGTTCTGTTACTCGTGCGGTATTATGGGACACCCCTATAGGGACTGTCAGCTTGCAACGAAGGAGGGTTGTCCTACCATGGAGGCAGACATGCTGTTCGGAAGCTGGTTGCGGGTTGGTGCCAAGCCAATGCAGCTGAAGGAGGAACTTAGTGGTGGCAACAGGATGTCTCCAAAGAAGTACTTGGGGTCGAGTGGTGAAGATCAAGGGGAGAATGGCCTGCTGATGGTTCATGCGGCGGGGACGTCTGATACAGCACCGGCAAAACAGGCTGAGGACAACTCGTGCAATGCTGGACAGATGCAGTATGTGTGGGAAACTCAATCGCAGTTGCTGCCATCCATGTCTGAGTCTTTGGCATCGTTAAGAAATGCTTATGTCTCCTCTCCTCACTATCAACAGCAGGGCTGTCCAACTAATCAAAGGCTAGGGGAGCATTCTGGAATGCAGTGGTCTGTGGAGGGAGGGGCTGTTTCTGGCGACTATCGGGGAATGAATGGGGACATGGAGGGGACTGAAATGGGAAGGGGAAAGGATTGTATGGGGGCAGGGGGGGCCAGAAGTGGGGTCGGGTTGTGGGGGACCAGAATATGGGCTCGGGGGTGAATTTGGGGGTGAATTCTGGGGGAGGGGCTGGATGGTGGGAGGATGGGTTGTGTGGAACCGGAACAAGTATGGGTGCTTGCAGCTTGGTTGATATACCTGTGTATGAAGTAATTGGGTGTAATAACAACATGACTGAGGTGTATTCAAGTGGGATAGGGGCTGATCCGGTAGTGCAACAAGCTCAGAAGTGGAGGGGGAGGTGGAAAAGGCTGGCGCGTCATGAAGGGGGGTTGTCAACACCTCTAAACGATACACAGCTGAATGGAAATGGCAAAAGGGGGTGGGCTTAGGACAGTTCTGAGCATAGGACTGTTAGCAAAATGGCAAAGGGTACGGCCACTACAGTACATGAGGGGGGGGGGGGGCTCCCCGGCCCCACCTCAACTAATATGGCTATTTTAGCTTGGAATTGTCGTGGGCTTGGGAACCCACGTGCAATTCGTTGCCTCTATGACTTGGTCAGAAAACAAGGTCCCAAGCTGATCTTCCTCTGCGAAACTAAGCGGTCCACAAAGGAGATGGATGGAATTAGGAGTAAGCTCCGTTTTGATTCATGTTTTGTTGTGGAACCTGTGGCTAGGAGGGGGGGATTGGCACTTTTTTAGAATAATGATCAGCCAGCGTCTCTTCGTAGTTTTTCAAATCATCATATTGACGTGGACTTTTTTGGTTGGAGGTTTACTGGGTTCTACGGCCATCCTCAAACGCATTGCCGTCATCAAAGTTGGGCCATTCTCAATCAGTTAGGAGAGGAATACAATTCTCCGTGGCTTGTTTTGGGGGATTTTAACGAAGTTGTGGGGCCAAACGAGTACATCAGTCTGCATAATCGCTCGCAATCACAAATGGACCTATTTTGCAATTCTATTGATAGATGTAATCTCCAGGACCTCGGTTTTGTGGGTGCACCTATGACATGGAGTAACAATCACAGGGGTACTCAGAGAGTGGAGGCAAGACTGGATAGGGGGCTGGCAAATTCTACATGGCTAAATTAGTTCCCCTATGCAAGAGCTATCCATTCGGCTACCTCAGACCATTCCCCGGTATTGGTACTCACGGATCATAAATCCCGCACTAGGAGACCACCACGAGAGTTCAGATATGAACTGTTTTGGGCTCGTGATCCCGAGGCGAGTAAAATCATTCAGACGGTGTGGGCGATGAAACCTCAGGGTGTGGTGGGAATGCTGATTTGCTGTTTTGGAAACTAAAGCGCTGCGGAGCTGAGCTTCTCTTGTGGGATCGAAGAGTGAGAGGTAAGTTGAGATTAGCTATTGATAGCAAGCAAAGACAACTGTCTGCTCTTATGAATCAGGTTTCTTCCGACGACCGTGTCGAGGCCATCTCTAAACTCAAATTTCAAATCAATACGTTGTTGGAGGACGAAGAACAACTATGGCGTATAAGAGCAAAGTCTCATTGGCTTCAGGAGGGAGACCGAATTACGTTGTTGAGGGGCTCAGAGATTCTGATGGAAGGTGGGTCAATGATCTGGATCACATGCTTGATATGGCTGCCTCTTACTTTTCCTCGGTATACACATCATCGGTATCGGGGGATGCTTCCTGGGTCCACGATCACATTGTAAGGAAAATCTCCGATATTCAAAGGCAGTCTTTGACTACCCCTCTGAGAGTTGAGGCGGTGGAATGTGCGATAAAGAGCATGCGCCCTACTAAGGCCCCGGGGCCGGATGGTATGTCTCCAGGGTTTTTTCAGAAACATTGGCACATTATTGGAAAGGACATTTTTCTTTGGTGTAAGCTTTTTTTGGAGGAAAGTAATCGGGCCAGACGGGTAAGTCACATTTTGGAATTGAACACTACTTCTTTGGTGCTTATCCCCAAGGTGGCGGGGGCGAATGAACTATCCAAGTTCCGGCCTATTAGCCTATGTAATGTGGTATATAAAATTTTGGCCAAAGTCTTAGCGAATCGGCTTAAGGGCGTTCTCCAGGAGGTTATTGGTTTTGAGCAAAGTGCCTTTGTTCCGGGGAGGCTGATCACGGAAAATATGTTGATTGCCTACGAAGCAATTCATGCTCTTAGGAAACGGAGAAGAGGCAAAAGAGGAGAGATGGCTATTAAACTTGATATGTCTAAGGCCTATGATAGGGTCGAATGGGACTTTCTCAGTCAAATCATGGGGGCTATGAATTTCTCTCCGGTGTGGATTGAATGGATCAAATGCTGCGTATCTACTGTTAGGTACAGGGTTAAACTGAATGGATTCAAGTCTAGGATTTTCCAACCTCAGAGGGGCTTAAGGCAGGGCGACCCGCTTTCTCCCTATCTCTTTCTTCTATGTGTGGAGGGCTCTCTGCTCTCATCTCGAGGGCGGTTGACCGGGGTGTGCTTCATGGAATCAGGATCAATCCGCGGGGACCGCAAATTACTCACCTTCTTTTTGCTGATGACGCGTTGTTATTTATCAGGGCGGATGGGAATGATTTGAGGATTTTGAAGGATATTCTTAACACATATGCTGCTTCCTC
>JAXCLR010026875.1:0-21810 GCA_035584095.1 Annona squamosa | reverse complement strand
ATAATTACAAAATTACAAATGTCGAAATGACGCGTATATGGTCGAAATGACGCGTATACGGTCGGGGTTCCACAAAAATTAAAAAAAAATAAAATGGATATTTAAACATGATTTAAAGTGATGATTCAACATGATTTTAAATTAATATGGAATGGGTATTAGCTTGCATATATGAAATTCCATGATTTAGATGATGAAAAGTGAAGTTTTGAATGGTATATGCTGTTATAAAATAAATTTTGAACGGATCCATAAATGGATGAATTTTGGCATGAAAATTTTCAGAAAGAATAATTATTGGGTGATTAAGGAACTAAATATTTTAAAATTAAAAGGATAATAAATTTGCAAATTAAAAATCCGAGATGATTCCCCTAAATAGGGTAAAACGGGTAACAGGATCAGCTGTAGAAAATAATTTTTAATAATTTTTATACAAGGAATTTTGAGCTAAAAAGTTTATAGGATATTTATTATATATTTAAAATCACACTAAAAAAAATTAAAAATTAGGTTTTTGTGGGTATAAATATACTCAATAATTTATGTGATTAAGGCTAACTGGAAATGGATGCTGCTGTCTAGCAAGGTAAAAATACAAAAATAAATATAAATGATTAATTTTTTATTCTGAAAATATTTATTTTGATCAATTAATTTTTTTATTAAGGTATGAAAAAATTTTAGATCAAAACTACTTGATTTGATATTAATTCAAGATTTTGAGATTTTAGTACACTTGATTTTAGCATATGTGGATAGTTTGAGAAAAAAATCAAAACAAAATACGAAACCTATGTAGAAGTAATCCAAATTGAAATATGTGTTAAATACTTAAATATTAATCAAGAAAAATAAGATTATATTCTGAAATTTCGGATTTATATAATTGCCTAAGGTTATGTGTCAAAAGACATGTTAAACGGGTGAAAAATGGGTTCCAAACTAACTGTTTTAGAAACCTATGGCAAGTGGATTTGAACCCCATAAAAGTACCTTAAATGCAATGAAATTAAGGGTAATTAAACCCCTAAAATATGGATTAAATTTCTTCCTTATAAAATTTTATGAAATCCATTATGTATATATTGCCAAATGGGCATATGAGAAGGAATAGATATGCAAGGGTGATGAATGACTTGTGAAATTTGATTTTGTGAAAACATGCATGAAAATATGATGAATATATTTCTATTTAGGAAAATTTTCCACAACACATATTATACGTGTCATTAAGAGGGTTTAAGTGCAAGATATGAATGATGGAAAGGGGTAATGAGTTAATGTGATTTGCTAAAATGCAAAATGGATGGAAATATGCTGAAACTTGTAACCAAGGTGCTGTTTTGATAATCTTTGTTAATCTCAAAATTTAGAATTGATATATGAAGCTTAAACTCATGAACATATGCTTAAAGTAAGCGCTAATGAAAGAAATGTGAAAAATGGATAAGTAAATGATAGATGAAGGATATATGTTAATGAAAAAATATATGGGTTGGAAAACTAAGTTATGTGCAAGCATATGAGATTTATATGTATAAATGCAATGTCGTGTTTATGTGTATAGGCAAGGAAAATAATGGAAGGAAAGGGATTAGGTGATCTCAGGTAAGCAAACAAACTTTTTAAAATATCATTTTCTTTTTATATGATTGATATGATTGAATTGTCTATGTTTATGTTTATGTTTTATTGAATGGGCAAGCACAAGTTTTGAATATGATGGATTTAATGCAAAGCCATAAGTTTTGAAAAAAATGATAACTTTAATGAAAAGTCTTAAGGTTTGAATCATGGGAAGCAAGCGACACTTCTTAAGATAAATAATTTACCCTAAGTATTGCCAAGGATGGGAATGCTTCATATTAATGGAATTGAAAAATTTTGCTTATGAGTAAGCAAGTTCTCCATGCTAATGCTTTCTAAGGATTTCATGTTTGATACCGATGGTTTTAAGAATTTGCTTTTAAGTAAACAAGTTCAATATGATATTATTTCAACAGCATTTTATAAGAAAAAAGAAATTTTACCATTTTTCACAAAGTATTGATTTTAAATTAGTTTTGAGTTATTTCTACAATAACTCATGATAAACAATGATGGAAAAGATTTGTTGTGCTAAGTCAAGATAATTAAATAATAAATAATATTTTGGACATAGTCCATATATTTTGAAATGATATTCAAAAAGTTTTGATTTCCTTTACACAAGGAAATCTATGTTAAAAATGTTTATACGGATGTGTTGAAAAGGAATTTATGGGTGACCAACCTCCTATGATTGATTTCATAAAATGGTTTGATTTCAGGTTGCTTAATGACATGCAAAAGACCGTGCAATTTCCCTTCATGTAAAAATGATTGATATGTAGACAATTATTAAAATTTTTAGGTTATGGACAAGGGGATAGCATAATTGCATAACTTTTGTAAACAAAAGTTCCTGAAATGGAAACCAAGCAAATATTAGAAAAAAATATGATTTATTTATGCAAATCCACAAGTTTTAAAATTCTTTTATTAAAAGAGTTTTAAGATGTATTATTTCTCAAACATTTCAAATGTTTATCAAAATATTTTAGTCAAAACATTTCTAAAGGAATTTAAGGAAGGTCATCCTAAAACTAGATTTCAAATAATAACTTGTTAAAGTAGGTGCGCTCGCTTACCAGTTGACACGGATTGCGGACTGTGATGAATTTTTGAAAATAATTGTTAAATATAGACTTTGGTTTAAGATTTTTGTGCATATGAATGCAGACTGCGGTTTGTGATCTCGATTTAAAAGGACATAGGTAGCAGTCTATGGTTCTTCAAACCAAAACGGACTGCGGTCTATCATAATAATGTACAGTGCACCAATACAAGAAACAGGGTGGTTGTAGAGCACGGTTAGGATGATCAGGGCCCACTTTATATATGGCCAAGTCTTTAAGGGATGGTAGAAGTGCTAGCGGCACCCTCTCTCAGATGGGAGCAGGATAATTGAACAGCCCATTGGCTAGCATGCTATTAAGAATTCTTTTCCAAAAGGTAGTATGCTTACTTGTTAAGTTTAACTACTGGATGGGGAGAAATGTGTTTGCATATGATTTGCTTTTCAAAAGCCCAAAGATTGGGATATAAAAACATTTATATGAAAAAGTTATCATATATTGGATTTGTATGAGCTAATATTCATAAGTTATTCTAAAAGAAAGGGTGTTTTACACAAAAGTGTAAATAACAGGAATTAAAGGAAATATGTTTATGCAAATGCATTTATCAAAATGGCTTACGTATTTTGTTTGTCTCATTTGCTATAAACAAGCCCTAAGACGGGGATTATGAAAAAGATTTACGTGAAACATGGATTAGACATAAGAATGTCCATTTCTAAAGAGCATAAATGATAAGGGTTTATGGACATAAAACGTCCCATGTTAATATGTTGGATTTTATAATGAAAAATATTTTTGGACATAAAAAGGTCCTGTGCCGAGAAAGGCTTATGTGATTGATGTTTTATGACATATGAATGTCCATTGCCAAAGAAAATTATGTGAAAAAATATTTTGAGACATAAAATGTCTCCTGGCTAAAGGACTTTATGATGACTTATGCTAATGATGTTTTGAGACATGAGATGTTTCTTAGCTAAAAGATTTTTTTATGACTTATGTTAATGATGTTTTGAGAAATGAGATGTCTCTTTTGCCTAAGGATTTATGAGAAACAATGTTTTGGACGTAAAAAGTCCACTGGTAAAAGATGATTTTATATAATGTCCATGAACATTAAAAATGTTCATATAAGAACTAAAGGAAATTCATTAGAGAAGGTAAAACGTATATGTGTTGCCTTAACAAGCCTAGAGGTGGCTTGTAAATGATTTTAAGCATAAATATTTTATGATAATGTTCAAGGACATAGAATTGTCCTGATGAACACAGAATTTCGTGATGATATTTTAGGACATATACATGTTCTCAGCAAAAAGGTATTCCCGATGTTTACGGAAAAGGTTTTCAAGGAGCCTTGCCCTAAAGATAAAATGCTTGCTTACTGAGTTGTCACTCACGTTTTCGTTTTCTAAACCCATAAATAGGTGAAAGAAGAGACCTGGCAAAGGAATTGGAGCCATCAATTGAAGAAATGGAAAGATATTATAAGTTTCATGTGCTAAGGTAAGCTAATGTGTTTGTGAATTTAATTAGAATTTTAAGTTCTATATATGATTCAAAGATTGAATGTATGGATGTATGGATTAAAATGTGATGCTTAGGTCAAGGAATCTTTCACTGCAGAAAGGCAGGTAAAAATGTTTTGTGTTTATGTATATCTGAACTTAGCTAGAATTCTAAGTTCCATGTTAATTAATGACTGAATGTATGCAAGTATGATTTATACAATGATTGAGTGTATAATGACAGGCATGTAAAGATGCTTTGAATGAAATGATGAATTTTATTACAAGTGAAACGTTGCAATGTGTGATGATTGTGGTGTCAAGTTATGAATGATGACAAATGAATAAATGAAAAAAGGATTTGGACGTATTCCAATTAAGAACCTGCTGCGTGATCGGGGCAACAATCCTGATTCACATTTACCAATCGATAGATCTTGAGGTAAGGAAGTGACGTCTCGGTTCGGGGCACCACAAGGCAGAACTGGGTTAGCCATAGGAATGGATCCATCATTTTCAACACTTCCTAGCTAAGCCTGTTGGGTCCTCTACCACAAGCCTTGAATAATGCCTGCGGCTTGGCTTGCCCAATCACATGTAGCTTGTTACATAACTTCTTTTACTACTGAAGCTACTCTTTCCTCAATCATTTGAGTTTGGCTTTGCTCTGGCTCTCTAATTGGCTATGGGCTTTCATCTGCCCTTCTTTTTTTATTTCTTTGGTTTTGCCCTTGTAATCCATGCCTACCTCTTTTGGGCGTGTTGGATTCACCAATCTCATGTTGGCTAGGAACTTCGGTCGCTACTTTCTTTACCTTATTCTTTCTAGCCCTTGACTTTGTATCAACTATGTTGTTATTTCTGAATATTCAAAAGCACATAACTTTTATTCATGGTTAGGGTTAGGTCATCATAAACACATTTTATCATCACATGATTAATTTAGCATAACCAAATTAATCAATCATAATCCTATCATTTTCCATCATTCATTAATCATACACATCCATATTCATATGCATTCATTCATGCATTCAAAATCCTTAGATATAGTTATATCATCATAACTAATCATATCATTCACATTATCAAAGCATCCCATGCATAAAACATAGTCTTAGAATCTTAACATGCCACAACATATTTACATATATGTCATATCACACATATATCTATATATTTGTCATCCTTAAAACCATCAACCATCATAAAGTATCATCAGACCATAATTATACAGACTTTTCATAAGAGTTCATAAAAACCAAATCATCTTATATAGGGACCCCTCCTTATGTAACGCCTACGACTAGGCGGAATTTAAGTGGGTTCATCAGTAATGGTGCTCGTGTCGGACCATGTGGGGACATCTTCCTCCCCTCCATCACTGCTATCACTATCATCATCCTCTTTATCAACTTCCTCATCGTCATTATCACTAATATTATTATTTTCATTTCCTATGTTAAGTTGGATGGGTTCCCCATCTTGTCCTGCTATATGAATAATGACCTCATTAAGACCTAGAGCAATGGGTGTTTCTAAAATTTCTTATGTCTGATGTTCCTCTACTGTAATAGCTACCTCTTTCTCCCTCTGGTAGATCTTTTCCCAACTAACCTGGTACCTAAATTGCACTAGTCCACACTCAAATCTATACTAGGACCATCATCAGGGGGTATGGGTGCTGGAATTTGATCTCAGAATTTTTGGAGATCTTGAGGGTACATTAAATCGGATGGGACAAGTTGATCTATTTGATGAGATGTTGTAATATTCTCCACCTTAGGAGTGTGGCTCGTAAACTCCTCTGCATTAGGTCTCTGAGGGTATGGGTTGACAAAATAATCTCCTTGAGTCTAAGTCCGAGGTTGCCTAAGAGGGAAACAAGGAGGAACTGATGGGAAATATGTGGCGCCCCCAACTAAGCGTCACATCCTGAGCTTACCTTGGGATCGTTATTGACTGGTAAACATGATCAGGATTGTTGCCCGGTCACACGGTGGAATTTAACGGATATTTATCTGATTATTTATAGCTTATTACTAGTTGATTCCATAATATTTTCTACAAATCCTCTTTCATGTCATCTTTGACCTAGTTTACACCTTACATTTCTCATAAAATCATAAAATTTTATAACATATCTATAAAATACAAATCATCACATAGATCATAAAATGTTAAGTCACATTATATTCCATTAACGACAAACATCACATATTAAAATTTCATAGGGTCTCCGCATTCTTCATGCCTAATTCATGCTCCTCATCTCTGTCACTTCTTCACTTGTCTATGGGTTTGGAAAACAAACATGAGTTGCACACTCAATAAGCAAGCTTTATTTATATTTGCAGGCACATCATTTTAAAGGCAATATTTTTCAAAAATATTTCCCTCCATTTAGTAGAGACACTTATCAAGTGATCAACTACCTACGAAGTAGAAACCTTTTATTTATAATCATTATGGAAAGAAAAATTATACCCCCTTGGGGATATATCATGACAATATGATGAATGCATTATGATCTCTTAGGATGGAAGCTAGCTAGGCGACCATCTGTCTTTATCTTCTTCCCATCTAGAGATGCGCCGCCGGCCCTTGGCCTATCTTAGCGACTCGACCACACCAAAGGGGGACAATCGGTCCACTTACACCTTTAAGATGAACCTCATGCATTGTGCACATGAATTTATCCATGACATACTAGCATGATTTTTCTCGCATAATTTCATAAAAGCAGTAATTTTCATAGGTTATAAAGCAATTATGTAAATCAATTGTCAATACATAGTGAACTAAGGAATGACCATCCTTAAAAATTTAGAAATAAATTTCAAATAACATTTGCTAAACTAATAAAAGCAATCAAAACATCGTTTACAATTATTTCAGAGTAATTTAAGAAATAAACATTTATTTAGAAAATTGTCTTGCTTACCTTGTTCACGAGAGCTTTCCGGATTGACTTTTTCTTTTCCTTTGCCTATGAAAGAATAACATAGCATTCATATAAATTTCATTTTCTTGCATTCACTTAGTTTTCCAACCCATTTTCATAAATATTCATAGCCCGCTTAAATCCCAAGTATGGTATACATACATAATATACTTATGTATATCAATCAGTCATTACATCACACATTTAATTCCCATATATTAATCTCAAATTTTGAGATTATTTCATCATCATTACATTTCATAGTTTTTCATCAAATTTTTATGCATTTTTTCATTTTACTATTTCACATAGCTTGTTTATCATTTTATCATTACTCATTACTTCACATATGTTCATTTCTCAACACATAATTTATGTATTTTTAAAATTTTTTCAAATCAACAACTTGGATTCTAATTTAGCATGATTATACACCTCAATTAACACTTATTTAGTATATTTCATAGATTTTTAATCTACTAATTTTAAGGTTCCAAAAATAGCAACTTTGGATCCCGATTTTACACTTTAAACGTCTCTTTTGATACTCAAATCTAAACAGATTTTTAACCATTTGATTCCAAAAATTAATCTCCCTTTTCTTAACCCAAATTCAGGGTATTTTCACATATTTAAAATCCATATATAGGTTGCTTACAAAACAGCAACTTTTTATGCATGTAGGATACCCTTTCTACACCCCTTTGGAAGCCCACCTATCAACCCTTTAAAAATCTGATTTTTGGCAGTCCTTGCTAAGCCCCTTTTCACATACAAAGTACTCTATATTTAGGGTATTTTACCCCACAATTCATCCATAATTTATTTGAACTACTTCATGAATCATTTTCAACATTTAAACATAAAATTTGGGTCTTAAGAGTAACCCTAACTAGCCTTCCTTCTAAAATTTATAAATCATGCTAAATTCAACATATATTCAACATCTAAACATGAATTATCATGTAATCATATCAACTTAATAAAACAGCAACATTACACAAAAATTCTAGCAAGTTTAAACTAGTTTAAGAGCTCATACTTAACACAAATCACCCTCTTCTTCCATTTGAATTCTTAATTGCATACTTGCTATTAAATTCACATTTAATATCCTAATTAAGAGCATCATCAATCCTCATTTAAGGATTCATTATGAATCATATTTACATCCTATAAATTGAGTTAGAAAAACTAGATTAAAATCATTCAAACTCAAACATACACTTACTTGGATTGAGTAACACTTAAACTCAACTTCTTAAGCTAATTTCCTCAACTTAATTCCTCCTTTTCTTTTCCTTTTTTCTTCTCTTATTCTTGGATTTAAATGTTCTAGTAGAAGGGAACATGCACTGCTGGAAAAGAGAGCTCAAAATCCTTGAAATTTTCTAACTTCTCGCACCATTCATATTGACGTCCCCTATTGAGTAGTAGCTGGAATTTCCTGCTAGTGGACCCCCCTTGCCACATCATTTGTGATTATTCTAATTCCTTTTTATCTCCTTATCTAACATGGGAAATTTTGGTCCATTTAAATTAATATTTTCTTAAATAAAAATTTAGCAATTATCCAATGCGTTAACTGATCTCAAATTTATCCGTTGATCATGTCATTTGCAGCAGCTTCTTTTCTATTTTTTCAATTCATTTTGCAGCCTTTTTAATGCACATTTATATACCTTAATATGTAGGCTAATTAGGCATGCATTTATCATTTTTAGAAAATTAAAAAGAAATCAGATTTTTGATTTTTTGGACGGTTCACATTTGCTGCTCCATTTTTTATGTGCCTGTACACATCCCTTTTCAGCAGCTAATTTTGACATTTTTCACCACGGTGCAGATTTAATTAATTAGTCACTTAGTTACCTAGTTATGTAGCTCACTTAGGGCCATTTGAGCATAATAAAAAAATTAGAAAATATCATAAAGGCTGCTGAACCATCGACATCACCTACCTGAAATCTTATTGTCTATTTTTCATTTCCTCTCAATGATCCAGATCAACTACTTTTAATCATAATTCTTTACATTAATTTAATGCACATTTATCCTCATTAACTCATAGCTGACTTTGGGCATATATTTTATTAAAAAATATTTCACAAAATCCCACTTAATTGACTGTTTGGACGTCCATAGTTGCCACATCATCTATTTAATTTAGCATTTATTTATGAGATAATTGCAAGAACTTTTTCATTTTTAGTGATTCATAAAATACCCTACAATTTACCTCATTTCGACACCTCAATTTTGTCTTTATTCATTTGATTATTTTGCTCATTTTTAACCTAAATGCTAATCACTTTTTGGGATGAAAAGTCAAAACCATTGATCCCAATTTCATGAAAGCCTAATCCCATCTTCATTTGCATGATAAAATTCTTCCATAACCTTGATCTCATAATTTTAGTCGTCCATTTTAAATTTCATATCAATCCGATCTTTCTAGCTTAAGTTATGATCATTTTAAATTTTGGATGGTGATGATTAATTATCATCAAAATTTTCATAATCTAATTTTCTCATGTGATTAATCATGAAATTATGTGCTTCCCCCTCAATTTTCACCTTAATCTGCTTAAGGTTATTAAGTTATGAATTTTTCAATATTTTCTAACTTGGCTCTATAATTAGCCCCCTGATCTCCATTAATCACGTTATGAAATTTAACTAATTTTTCATGGCATACTAATATTTATCCATCCTCATTGTGTTACATCAATCATATTAATCTATGTTGTCTTAAATTGTTAAATTTAAACAACATTCATAACTACTGACATAATTACAACAAATCGTAAAAATTACAAATAATTCATTTATGAATATATTATTCATACATAAATCATTCAAGTGCACATACATGATTCCTACTTAGGTCAGGGTTTCACAAACATCCCCCACTTATAACAGGTTTCATCCCGAAACCGTCTATTCTTTAAATAACTTGGGGTATTTAAATAATAGGTATTTCCTTTCTACTTCTTCCATTAGTTCCCGTGTAGCTTCACCTTCGGAATATTGGTTCCACTGAATCTTTACATATTCTATTTCCCTATTCCAAAGCTTCTATATCTTATGATCCAAGATTCTAATGGGTCTTTCCTCGTAATTCAGGTGATCTTGGATTGGTAGATTTTCTGCTACCAACACATGGGTTAGATCTGCTACATATTTCCTGAGCATGAAAATATGAAAACATTGTGTACTAAGGCTAATACTGGAGGAAAAGCTATCTTATAAGACAACTTTTCAATCTTCTCTAACACTTCAAATGGTCTAATATACTTGGGATTCAGCTTACCCCTTTTTCCAAATCGTGTAACTCCTTTGAATAGTGTGACCTTTATAAACACTTGCTCACTAACTTGGATATTCAAATCTTTTCTTTTACAATCTGTGTAACTCTTTTTTCTACTCTGGGCTGTGAGTATACACTGGCGAATAACTTGTACTTTGCCTGCCATTCTTTGAGACAAATTTAGGGCTAGCTTCTGTTCTCCTACTTTATCCCAGTTCAATAGTGTTCAACATCGCCGTCCATACAACGTCTCAAATGGAGCCATTTGAATACTATCCTGATAGCTATTATTATACGCAAACTCAGCTATAGGTACATATTCATCCCACGAACCACCAAATTCCAAGGTACACATGTGGACCATGTCCTCGATGATCTGATTTACTCGCTTCGTTTGTCCATCTATTTGGGGATGAAAAATGGTACTAAACTTGAGTTGGGTGCCTAGGGTTTTATGCAAATTTTTCCAAAATCGAGATGTGAATGTCGTGTCTCGATCAAAAACTATTGACTTAGGCACTCTACGAAGTCGTACTATCTCCTCATAGTAGACTTTGGCTAATCTTTCTGTTGTGTATGTTCTCTTTACGGGTATAAAATGAGCAACTTTAGACAACCGATCTACTATTACTCTTATAGAATCATTCTCAGTCTGAGTCTTAGGTAGTCCTTCAATAAAATCCATGATAATATCATCCCATTTCCACTTTAGAACTTCTAAATATTGTAATTTTTCAGATACTCTTTGGTGATCAGCTTTCACCCTTTGGTAAGTTAGGCACTTAGCTACATATTCAGCGATCTCTCTCTTCATAATATTCTACCAATATGCTTTCTTGAGATCCTGATACATCTTGGTGCCTCCTGGATGAATGGAAAATCGTGAAAAATGTGCCTCTTTAAGAATTTGCTCCTTCAACTCAGCTGTATTAGATATGCATAGACGGCCTTTGTACCAATACATACCTTGCTCATCAACAGAAAATTTAGTCAATCCCTTCCTCTTCATTTTCTGCACATGGGCATGTAGGTCTGTATCTTTTTGCTGTGCAATTTTAATTTTCTTAAATAACGATGATTGTATATATATTTGTGATAACCTTGTTTGAACTTCAGGGGGACATACAATCAATTCTAACTGTCTTATTTCCTGAAGCAATCCTTTACTTAGCTCTTAAGCAACTTGTTACTTACTCTCCAAGAAAGCAACTTTCCATGATAATTAGATTAATCCATTCCATTCATATCATAGATTTCATAATTTTATTCCATCGTTTCAAATTTCATCTCAAACCGACGTTTCTAACTCAAGTTATAACTACTTGAATTTATCTTTTGGATTTGTGATAAAAATAATTAATTATCACCCTAATCCCATAATGATTCCCTTAATCCAATCCATTCATAAGATTGGGCTCACCGTCCTGAGCTTACCCTTCACATTTCATCGAAATCCGCCATGTAGGTGTCAAGTAATGAATTTTCTATCATCTTTCATCTTAATTTCATAATTACTCTTTAATCTCCATAAATTAAATCATGATTATTAGCATGATTATTCATGACACCTTGTCACCTTTAAATCACCTTTAAATCCTCATTAAGCCCCTCGGGTCATATTGACTCACTTTGGGCTCCGACGATTAAATTTTTAATCATTATTCCTAATTAAACCCTATTTGCAAAATAACATCAAATCATAGAATCATCCATAAATCATTCAAAATTTATTTAAATCACATATAAATCAAATATATATGTTCAATGCATACCATTGAGTCCCACATAGGTTGGGGTTTTACAATCCTCCCCCCCTTATAATGGGTTTCATCCTGAAACCTATTACATTTCAAATGTCGGGCGTAAGACTTATGTGAAATAACCAACTTATCATCCCTTTTTCTTTTCGATACTTCCATTGGCTCACCACACTTCCATTGCGCTTCTCTGTCTTTGTGGCATTTTTGGCCTTTGTCCATTAAACCTATCGCTCGTCTCTATTGTTCCTTGTTCACTCATGAGTTACTCATTGTAATTGTCCTTTTCTATATGCCATCCATCTCTTACCCTTATGGTAGACATACTATTATTCTTATACATAGAGAAATTATATTTCTTTAAATGCTGATATTCCTTAGGTTTTCCAACCTACATAATCTATTTGGACTCATATTGCACTAATTTAGCCTACTTGTCTTTCAAGTCGGGTGTTGTTACGTATCTCTTCATATACGTCCATTTCTCAACACATAAATCATGTGTTTCTTAAAATTTTTCAACACAACAACTTGTCTCTAATTCTATCATGATTAAACCTCTTAATTAACTTATAATTTAGGGTTTAATTTCAGATTTATAATCCATTCATAATAGGGTTCGAAAACAACAACTTTAGAACCCATTTTCCACCATTTCAACACCTGTTTTGACACTTAATTCAAAACAGATTTCTAATCCATAAATTCCAAAAATTAATCAAATTTTTCTTAACCTAAATTTATGATATTAACACATGTTTAAAATCCATATATTAACTCCTCTCAAAACAGCAACTTATTTCCCTACCGCGGGTACTGTTTTCACCCTATTTAGACACCTATTCATAAAATTCATAAAATCATATTTGGGGATTGTCTTCTCAAATCCTCTTCAGTGTCCAAAGTATCATAATACTGGGGTATTTTACCCTACACAACTTCCATAAAACATTTAATCTCATTTCCATACCATTTTTAACATAAAAATGGAAAAATTGGGTCATATATCCATCCCTAAGTTCCATATCTTATAAAATTATTAGCTTATTCATAAATCATGATATGACTTATATTAAATCATGATTTATATCCCATTATAAGTCAAATTTCATCCCAAAAACCTGGAATTTAACATTTATCTTGATTTATTTCTTAAGTTGTCCATAATGCTGAATTCAGGCACACTAAGTTCTCAAAATCTTGCATTAATATCAAATTAAGTAGTTTTGATCTGAAATTTCTAACATACCTTAATAATAATATTAATTAACCAAAATAAATATTTTCAACATAAATAATTAAGCATTTATATTTATTTTACTATTTTTACCTTGCTAGACAGCAGCGATCCTTTTCAGATAGCCTTAATCACGTAAATTATTAGGTATATTTATATCCATCAAAACCTAATTTTTATTTTATTATTATGATCCTCAATATGTCTTATATATACTTTAAAAGGTTCAACCTAAAATTCCTTGTATAAAAATTAGTAAAAATCCTTTTCTACAGCTAATCCTGTCACCCATTCTACCCTATTTAGGTTGACATTTTGGAATTTTTAATTTGCAACATACTTATCCTTTTAAGTTGAAAATTTAGTCGTTCCTTAATCACTTAATTATGATTCTTTCCAAAAGTTTTCATGCTAAAATTCATCCGTTTACTCTTCCGTTCATATTTTAGTTTATAACATCACATAACTTCCAGATTTGAATTATAAAATCAAAATTAACATATACTTACTTAATTAATTGGTAATCCCTCCATTAAGCACTTTAAATTTCCTTCTTTTCCTCTCCTCCTTGCTGGCTTTGACTTGCCCTAGCTGCTGCCCTTGGAGGAAATTTCCATTTTTCTCTTATTTTTCTCTCTTCTCTCTCCTTCTCTCTCCCCTGCTAATGGAACGTCCAACCCCCTTGCTCCCCCCTTTTTTTTATAAACCACTTTTCATGGTGCCCGAGTAACATAGGCATTTTAGTAAATTCCTTTTTCACTTTCCATAACTGTCCTTATTTACTTAGCTCTTAAGCAACTGGTTACTTGCTCTCCAAGAAAGCAACTTCCCATAATAATTAGCTTAATCCATTCCATTCATATCATAGATTTCATAATTTTATTCCATCATTTCAAATTTCATCTCAAACCGACATTTCTAACTAAAGTTATGACCACTTGAATTTATCTTTTGGATTTGGGATAAAAATAATTAATTATCATCGTAATCCCATCATAATTCCCTTAGTCCAATCCATTCATAAGATTGTGCCCACCATCGTGAGCGTACCTTTCAAATTTCATCGAAATCCGCCTTATAGGCGTCAAGTTATGAATTTTCTATCATTTTTCATCTTAATTCCATAATTACTCTTTAATCTCCATAAATTAAATCATAATTATTAACATGATTATTCACGACACCTTGTCACCTTTAAATCATCATTAAGCCCCTCGGGTCATGCCAACTCACTTTGGGCTCCGATGATTAAATTTTTAATCACCATTCCTAATTAAATCATAGAATCATCCACAAATCATTCAAAATTCATTTAAATTACATATAAATCAAATATATATGTTCAATACATACCATTGAGTCCCACATAGGTTTGGGTTTCACACAAGTAATGTCTCTATATTTTTAAGGCAAACACAACTGCTGCTAATTCTAAATCATGAGTGAGGTAGCTTACCTTATTGGGCTTCAACTGTCGCGACGCATAAGCTATCACCTTTCCTTTCTGCATCAATACACAACCCAAAACCTTTTTTGAAGCATCACTATATACCATAAAACCTTCGTTTCCTTCAGGTAGAGTCAGAATAGGTGCTTGTACTAACCACTGCTTTAGGGTGTGTTTGGGAATGGATAAAAATTTTGATGAAAAGTTATAGAGAGTAGAAGTTGTCAAATGATGTGATATGATAGAGGTAATAATGAAAAATAAATAGGATAAAGTTGAAATAGATAGGTTAGTTATGTTGGTAATTATGTATAAATGATTGAAAATTATGGCAGTTGTATAGAAAAATGTGAAGAAATGATTAAAAAATATGGTAGTTGTGGACAGTAAAAAATTTTAACTTCACAACTTTTACTTATCAACAAACACACCCTTAATTCCTGAAAATTGCACTCACATTCTTCAGACCATACATACCTGACTCTTTTACGAGTTAATCTTGTTAATGGGGCTGATAACTGAGAAAATCCTTCAACAAACCTTCTGTTGTAATGGTTGTCGGCCTCTATCATTTCAAAATTGCCTCAATCTTTTGAGGATCAACCTGAATCCCTTGTTCTGTTATTATATGACCCAGAAATCCTACTTGTTTCAACCAAAATTCACATTTCTTTAACTTAGCATACAATTTCTTTTTTCTCAGCCTTTCCAATACCTTTCACAAATGAAACTCATGTTCTTTCTCTTTTTTAGAGTAAATCAGGACATCATCAATAAATACCACCACAAATTGATCAAGATAGTCCCAAAATATCCTATTCATCATATCCATGAATACTATAGGGGCATTAGTGAGCCCAAATGACATCATTAAAAATTCATAATGTCCATACCTAGTTCGAAAAGCTGTTTTGTGAACATCAGTAGGACATATTCTTAACTAATGATACCCTAACTGTAAATCAATCTTAAAGAAAATGGTAGCTCCTTGCAATTGATCAAGCAAATCATCGATTCTGGGCAGTGAATATTTATTTTTGACAATAACCTTATTTAATTCCCTGTAATCAATGCAAAGCTTCAAATTTTCATCATTTTTCCTTACAAATAATACTGAAGCTCCCCAAGGTGATACACTGGGTCTGATAAAACTTTTATCTAGTAGCTTCTATATTTGAGTCCTTAGCTCATTCATTTCAGCTGGTGCCATCTGTAAGAGTCTTTGATATCGGAGTTGTACCTAATATGTGTTGATCATGTGCTCGCTTTAAGAATGATTAATTTGATTTTGATGATTAAAAAATAATTAAAATATCATTAAAAAGGATCTAATAAATTTGTCTAAGTGTTCTTAGATATTTTGTCTCTAATTATGTGTATGAAAATGAAAATGTGAAATAATTTAAGTTTTAAGAGTTCAAGTTCATGAATTGCAAGTTCAGCAAAGTGAAGTCTCAGCCCAAGTCGACTTCACTTGCGACTTGGGTGAAGTCCCAGACCCAAGTCGACTTCGCCTGCAATTTCGGACAGACAACAAAGTGAAGTCTCAACCCAAGTCAACTTCACTTGAGACTTGGGTGAAGTCCCAGACCCAAGTCAACTTTACCTGCGACTTCGGACAAACAACAAAGTTAAGTCTCAACCCAAGTCAACTTCACTTGCGACTTGGGTGAAGTCCCAGACCCAAATGGACTTCACCTGCAACTTCGAAGGCAAAATTTTGGACAACAAGTTTTAACAAGACAAAGTCGCATCCCAAGTCGACTTTACCCATCTAAAGTCGACTCCACTCATCCGAAGTCGACTCCACTTGCGACTTCGACTCGTAACGGTCGAAAATCCGAACGTTAGAGCTCTAGATGCACGTGAACCTCCACTCCAATGGCTAGAACCTTTTTTCTCTATATATATCATTGAAGAATGAACGTGGAGATAAGAGAGAAGGAGAAAAGAAAGAGGAAAACACAAGTTGGGCTTTCATCTTCTAATATTCAAGTGTGTCAAAGTTATTTGAATAACTATTGAAGCTTCAAGTGCTACAACTTCCAAGTGTGCTTCCAAGATTATCATCTCCACATGACAAGGAGTTTCCGGAGCTTATCGAATACACGTTGTAAAGTGTAATTTTTCTTTTATTTATTTTTTTTATGTTGTTACCTTGGATCGGTGTTGGAGACCGAATTCAAGAAAAAGCAAAATAAGGGGTTGGTTTGAGTTTGTCTCACAAACAAGTGATTATTGTATATGCCCCCTAGAGCTAGAATCTAGAAGAGAGCAGGTGCTGTAGATTATATTAAAAATACAATAGTGGAACCCAAGACACAATGGGTGTGTGCTTGGAAGAGTGGAGTAGGGAAGGTTGCCCGAACCACTATATATTGTTGTCTCTTGTTTGGTTTGATTGCTTGCATTTTATATTCCATTTGCACCCACTCATTCTATCTCATATCACATTTCATCAAGGGGATTAAACTTTCAAAGGATTAAGTTTTAATTTACCAAAGAATTTTTTAAGAACCTAATTCACCCCTCCCCTCTTGGATTTTTCCATTAACTCGGGACCAACAATATGATGTCTATAGTCAAATCTATTTCTCTTTGTGGAGGTAATGTGGTCAATTCCTTTGGAAATACATCAAGAAATTCTCTAACCACGGGAATTTTATTTATTTCTACCTCCATACCTTTCTCCACATTAACTGATACCAGATAAGCTTGGCACCTTTGGCGGGTCATTTTGACCGCTTTCATGGACGATATTAATATCATAAAATTTTTAGGCTATCTTAGCTTTCCAACGATTATTTCTTTTTCTGAGACTGCTTCAAATTGTACCTTCTTATTTTTACAATCAATTGTAGCTCCCGATTGACTCAGTCAATCCATATCCAATATTACATCAAATTCCGTCATAGGTAATAGGATCAATTTGGCTTTTAAAATCAATGATCCTATCCTAATTAGGCATGCTTTTCATACTTGCCTAGTATTAGCTAATCTATACACAAGAGATTCTATGTGGATTATCTCATTGGTTTCCTCTACCGGTAGTGCATGGGTGGTCACGAATTGGCATGCTATGAATGAGTGACTAACACCAGAATCAAACAAAGGAACTGCAAAATTTCCTAAAATATAAACCATACCTGTGACCACCTTCTCCTCTTGTTTCTGAGACTCTGTCCGAGTCAAAGCATGCACATGTACCGAATTCGTGGTAGTTTCCTGCTTATTCGCTCTTCTGGGTATCCTGAGTTGTGCGGGTCTTCTACGAACTTGTGACGTTTATACTTTATTCAAACAATTCAGAGCGACATGTCCTATTTGGTAACAAATATAACATTTAATGACCTTTATTTCACTCATTCTGCATTCCTTGACATGCCCACATTTATAGCACCAGTTTGATCCTTTTAAACACTCGCCTACATGCATGTCGCCTTTGACATTTTCTGCAGAAAGGCGGGAGTTTCTTCTTTGGGGCTCCTCTTCCCTTCTTTACATTTCCTTTCTTAGCCCTTTCTTTCCCTGGTTCAATTTCCTTTGTTCCAAAGTTGAACATCTTTGACACAAGTCTTAATCCCTATTTTCTTAATGCCTCAATTTCCGACTTGCCTTCTCAAGACATGAAGCATAATCCTTAATTAGCAAAGGGGTGAGTCTTTTTCTGAGGTATGACCTTAGGCCTTGATGGAATCATTGCGTCTTATTGTTTGGCACATTGGCAATCCAAGGCACATACCTAATTAAGGCATTGAATTTTATGGCATATTCAGTGACAGACATCCTTTCTTGATAAAGCCTTTCAAATTCTATCACTTTCTGACTTTGTAATCCAATGGGGAGGTATTCTTTGTTGAACTCCTCAACAAATGTCTGCTAGGACACCTCTTTTGGTCGTGGCATTGTGACCAACATTGTTTCCAACCATTCATGTGCTTCTTTGATCAATAAATGTGTAGCACACAATACCTTCAATCAATCGTTACATGAAGAGATTCTGAATAATTTCTTAATCTCCGTATCCATTGCTCGACCTGTACCGGGCCAGGTTCTCCTGAACATTTTGGGGGTCGCAAAGCCAAGAATGCATCAATTGCCTTTCTATCAACTTTCATTAGCTAATTTTTATCTTCTGTAAGTGCTGTCATGGGAATCAAGCCAGCCGTCGGAATGACTCTCTCTTTCAATACTTCCCAACTAGGTCTGCTGTGTCCTTTCCCACAAACCTTGAATAATATCAACAGTCTATGCAGCCCAATCTGACTAGCCTACTGCATTGCTTCCCTTACTGCTCCAGCTACCCTTTCTTCGATGAGTCGAGCTTATCTTGACTCATATTCTTCTCCTATATTTTTTTTCTGGACTTAAGTTTTCTTGTCTTTGTCGAGTTCTTGAACTTTCTCTACTTGATTCAGGTTCCGGCCTTTTAGGCTTGCTAGTCTCTCCAACCTCATGTTGGCTTGGAACCTCTTCAGCAACTTCCTTTCCTTCATTTGTTCTCCTTCCTGATCTTGTTTCCACCATAATATTTTTCTGAATATATAAAAGCACATAATCTTTCATTTATAATTATGGTTAGATCATTATATATATTTGTCATCATCGTAAAACTAATAATCAATTTGCACATTCACCATCATACATTCCATAAATCATAGTTTTTAACATCAAAAAATATGATACACACATCACACTTATATATACACATCACATCATAACAAATTATTTACATCTCAGGATTATACATATTGAAGTTCATAAAAACAAAGAAAATTTATCGTCTACCCGCTCTCCTCTTGAAGTAGCGATAACGCCTATACGTAGGTGACATTTCGTTAGGTTCTTCTATAATGGTGCCAGTGTCTAACCAAGCAAGGTTGTTCTCTCCTCCACAATCATCATTGTCATCGCTATTACCATTACTGCTATCACTTTCATCATTCTCTTCTTCTTCATCTTCAACTAGTTAAAGATATCGTAATGGTGCTCCAAGTGCAAACAAATTACCAATGCTTCTATCTACGTGAATCATAACCTCACCAGGACGAGGAATAGGTTCAGGTGGATTTATAAATCCTCGAGCACGACCCTCCTCTATGAAAGGAACCATCTCTTTCTCTCTCCAACAAATGTTCTCCCAACTCATTCCATAACGGAATTGAAGATACCCCCCTTCAAACTTATACCAAGGTCCTAAATTGGGAGGTACTGATGCTAGAGTGTTATCTCAAAACTGCTGAAGATCCTGGGAAGCTATGTAGTCTATGTGAGTTCGAAGGGTCCCTAAAAATCCTGGGCGATAAGTCAGAAGAACCTCAGCTCTAGGAGCCCTGCTGCTAGGCTCCACAATATTTGGCCTCTGCTAGTAACTGCCTTACAAATGAAGTGGAAGATACCTAGGGGAGAAACCTGGAGGTACTGGTGGAAGAGGATATGCATCCTGTTGTGAGTCTAACCACTTATTAACACTTTCTTCTGTTTTTCGTTTCTTCTCTTCTTCCATCTCCTTCTTTAATTCTTCTAAACTCATAACTCCTTTTCCCATATCCGCCATCTGTTCAGATATATAACTGAATTAGTTATACAATAAAAATAGCACATTGCAAATCATTTTGCAATACATCATCATATATCATTCATACATCATGATAATGACCGATACAATCCTCATAAAGTCATATATATCATGTCCCATCATCAGACTTAGACTTTTCTATATCTATTTACCAGTCCATGCTCTAATATCAAGCTCTATGGCGCCCCCAACCAAGCGTCACATTCTGAGCCTTATGTCGGGATCGTTATTGACCGGTAAACATGATCAGGATTATTGCCCTGTCACACGACAGGATTTAACAAATATTTATCCGATTATTTACAGCTTATTACTAGTTGATTCCATCATATTTTCCATCAAATTCTCTTTCATGTCATCTTTGATCTAGTTTACACATTACGTTTCTCATAAAATCATAAAATTTCATAACATGTCTATAAAATACAAATCATCACATACATCATAAAATGTTAAGTCACATTACATTCCATTAACCACAAACATTACATATTAAAATTTCATAGGGTCTCCACATTCTTCATGGCTAATTCATGCTCCGCATCTCTGTCATTTCTTCACCTATTTATGGGTTTGAAAAACAAACGTGAGTTGTACACTCAATAAGCAAGCTTTATTTATATTTTCAAGCACATCATTTTAAAGGAAATATTTTTCAAAAGCATTTCCCTTCATTCAGTAGAGATACTTATCAAGTGATCAACTACCTACAAAGCAGAAATCTTTTATTTACAATCATTATGGAGCAACATTATACCCCCTCGGGGATATATCTTGACAATGTGATGAATACATAATGATCTCTTAGGATGGAAGCTAGTTAGGTGTGAAATCTGTAATTCTAGAATAACTTGCAATTCTAGGTGTGAAATCTTGACATCCCTAGATTTTTGTACTAATTTTTATGATAAATAAAATTCATGTGATATGTTATATTTGCAAATGTGTGTGTTAGAGGTTAAAATAGTGCAATTAAGGATTTAACTCACGTAAATAGTGCATGTGAATAGTAACCAAGGGATTAAGACACGTGATTAATGATTAATCACTTGGATTAACCTAATCACAAAACAACAAAAAAGGAGATTTAATAATTATAGGACGAAATAACAATACTTTTTTTATATTTGAATGAAATTTCAGATTTAAGTGGAAATTTGAAGAAAAATTCATAACTTGCAATCCGGACGTCAGATTGAAGTGAAATTTTTTATGAATGACCAAATATTTATGATGAACATGATGAATGGTTTAGGATTTGACAAAAATCATGAATCAAAGGACAAGATTTAACGTCAAAAAGTAGCCCACTCTTTCATTCAATTTTTTATTAATTAAAAGTCAAATATCATTAATTAAAAATCAC
>JAXCLR010026530.1:0-21899 GCA_035584095.1 Annona squamosa | reverse complement strand
ATGGAACGCTAATCATACACCTTGAATTTATACTCAATATGCTAAGATCATAATACATGCACATATGCACTATACATCCCCTAAATGTCGTGTCCATATATGTTACGTATCCATTAATATCCTAAAATTCTTACTAGCATATTCATAAGTTACCTCATAAATAGAGAAAAGTTATAATAAAAATAAAATAAAATACCTGGTTCTCACACCCAGGGACAGCCCCAATATTTAAGGCCCCATATAGGATGACACCAGTCAAATTGGCTAAGTTAAAAGTACAAATTTAGGATTTATTTGATAAAGGATTTATTAGACCCAGTGCATCACTTTGGGAAGATCCAATACTATTTGTAAGGAAAAAGGATGGAAGTTTGAGACTCTATATTGATTACAGAGGATTGAATAAAGTAACGGTCAAGAATAAATACCCACTCCCAAGAATAGATGATCTCTTTGATCAGTTAAAAGGAGCTTCTACATTTTCAAAAATTGATTTACAGTCAGGTTACCACTAGCTGAGGATATGTCCAAAGGATATCCATAAAACAGCATTCATAACAAGATATGGGCATTATGAATTCTTAGTCATGTTATTTGGACTAACAAATGCCTCAACTGTATTTATGGATATGATGAACATGATTTTTTGAGAATTTTTGGATCAATTTGTGGTAGTATTCATTGATGACACATTAATTTATTCAAAGATAGAAGAAGAGCATGAGAAACATTTGAGAATAGTATCGAAAATTCTCTAAGGGGAGAAATTATATGCTAAATTCAAGAAATGTGAGTTTTGGTTAAAACAGGTAGCCTTTCTCGGCCACATTATATCCGAGAAGGGAGTACAGGTAGATCCTCAGAAGATTGAGGTTATCACAAAGTGGCCACAACCAACAACTATCACAGAAATAAGAAGTTTTCTAGGGCTAGCTGGCTACTATAGGAGATTTGTGGAAGAATTATCACAATTGTCAGCTCCACTCACAAAGCTGACAAGGAAAGGAGTTAGGTATGAATGGACAAAGGAATGTGAGAATAACTTCCAAGAGTTAAAGAAAAGATTGGTAAAAGCTCCAATTCTAACACTACCTATGGAGAAGGAAGGATTTGTGATCTATAGTGTTACTTCAAATAAAGGATTAGGATGTGTACTGATACAAAACGGAAAAGTTATATCATACGCATCCAGGCAACTCAAACTAAATGAGGTAAACTATCTAACCCATGACTTAGAATTTGCAGCAGTACTCTTTGCCTTGAAAATTTAGAGACATTATTTATATAGAGTTAAATGTGAGGTCTATACTGATCACAAAATCCTCAAGTACATTTTTACTAAAAAAGAGTTAAATATGAGGTAGAGAAGATGACTCGAGTTACTTAAGGATTATGACCTCAGCATTTTATATCATCCAGGCAAAGCCAATGTAGTAGCCGATGCACTAAGTAGGATTATTAGCTTAGCATATCTCATCATAAAGGAAGATAGGCTACTACAAGAATTGAGACAATTAGAATTAATTGTAAGCCCACTTGGGGTACAAGTTAGATTGTCTCAATTACAAATCCAGTCGAATCTAATTAAGAAAATTAAAATGGTTGAACAAGAAAATGGGGATTTCAAGAATTTTGTGGAAAAAAATGATAAAAAAAATCGCTATGAATATATACAAGATGAACATGGGATGTACAGATATAGAGTTCACCTGTGTATACCCAATGAAGAGAAAATAAAGGAACAGATATTGAAAGAAGCACATTTCTCTTCATTTTTTATGCATCCTAGTAGCACCAAGATGTATCAAGACATCAAAAGAGTATATTAGTGGAATAATATGAAGAGAGAAATTGCTGAATATGTGGCTAAGTGCCTAACATGCCAAAGGGTTAAGGCTGACCATCAAAGAACCCTTAGAAAATTACAGTCGCTAGAAGTCCTAGAATGGAAATTGGATGATATTTCTATGAATTTTATTGAAGGGTTGCCAAAAATCCAAAATGAAAATGATGCTATATGGGTAAGATTATCAAAGGAAGCTCATTTCCTAGCCATTAAGAAAAATTTTACAGCTGAGCGACTGGCTAAGATTTATTATAAGGAGATAGTGAGATTGCATTGAGTCCAATCAAGATTCCAGTTTTACGTCCCGATTTTGGAAAAGTTTACATCAAACCTTAGGTACACAATTGAAATTCAGTATAAAATTTCATCCTCAAATTGATGGGCAGACAGAAAGGGTAAATCAAATAGTTGAGGATATGCTAAGGATGTGCATAGTAGAATTTGGGAGATCATGAGATGAATATTTGACTATGGTAGGATTTGTTTATAACAACAGTTATCAAGCAGGTATTCAAATGACCCCATTTGAAGTTTTATATGGACGGAAATGCAAAACTCTTCTAAACTGGGATGAAGTAGGAGAAAAGAAGTTAGCTCCATACCTTTAAAATGAATGACAAAAAAAGTCTAAGTGATTCGCTAGTGTATACTCATAGCCCAAAGCAGGTAAAAGAGTTACACCGATTGCAAAAGAAGGGATTTGAATATCCAAGTTGGGGATCACGTATTTGTTAAAGTAACGCCATTTAAAGGAGTCATCCGGTTTGGAAAGAGGAAAAAACTAAACCGGATATATGTCGAGCCCTTTGAAGTTCTGGAAAAGATAGATAATTTAGCCTATAGAATAGCCCTACCACCAGCCTTAAGTGTCATCCACAATATGTTTCACATTTCCATGCTAAGGAAATATATTTCCAATCCTACCCATGTGTTGATAGCAGAGAATTTGTCAATCCAAGAACACTTGAACTATGAGGAAAGGCCAATCAAAATATTGGATTTCAAGATAAAAAAGCTTCGGAACAGAGAGATCGAATATGTAAAGATATAATGGAATTGATATTCAGAATCCGAAGCCACTTGGAAGTTACGAGAAGAGGTTGAAAGGAAATATCCTCAATTGTTCAAGAAAAGATAGGTTTCGAGACGAAACTTATTATAACGGGGGAGGATTGTGAAACCCAGACAATATACGCGTCATTTCGAGTTGTAAACCTTAGATTCTTTTGTAAATATTTTTATGATAAATGAAAATTCATGAATTATATTTATGAATATGTGTATTGGAGTTTAAAACAGTACAATTAATAATTTAACCCACATGAATAGTGCACATAAATACTAATAGGAGATCAAGACACGTGATTAAGAGTTAATCACTTGGATTAACCTAATCACAAAAAGATAAAAAGGGATTTAATCATTACAAGAAAAAATATTGTTACTTTTTGATATTTTAATTACATTTTGGATTTTAGTGAAAAATTAAAGAAAAGTTCATATTTTGCAATTTGGGCTTCGGATTTCGATGAATTTTTTTTATTAATAGTTAAAAATTCATGATGAACATGATAAATGGGTTAAGATATAATGAAAATCACAAATCAATGGTCAAGACAAAATGTCAAATGGTGATAAAAAGTAACTTTTCTTTTTCATTAAATTACTTTTGACTTTTTATTGAAATAAATAATTAAAAAATAAAAAAAATTAAATGAAAATGCAGTTGCAGTAGGGGCGTGGCAAGGGGTGGTTGAGAAATTTTACCAAAATTAGTGGTCCATGATCATCATTATCATAAACCAACAGCTAGGATTTATTTAGCTTAAATTAATTAATTTTAAAAATAAAAAAATAAATAATAGGGCTGCATAGTGTGGACGTGAGCAGGCATAGGGTGGCTGCACTTGGCTCAATATATTTTTTAAAAATAGAAAAAAATACAATTTATAATTTAATACCTCAAGCAAGGGGGGTAAAGTCTAATTTTTTGAAAAATCCAACCCTATAAATAGGGTCAAGGGGTAGACATCCAAGGCATCACTTCTCCTAGTTCCAACTTGAGCAATTCCAAGTTCCCAAATCCCCCACACATCCAAGGAAAGAAAGGAGAAAATTAGAGAGAGAAAGTGTGAGAAGAAGAGGGATATCTCCAATTCGGGCAAGTAATTGTTATCCATATTTCTTTTGGATGTTAAGTAGGTAAAAACTATGCTTAGATAATTCCTAAGCATGAGAAAATAAGTTAAATATAATGCTTAATTAGAATTATACCGAAACATCAAAAATTTCAAACGAAAATGGAACATTCGAGAAGATAGCATATGATATGTGAAAATAATGCTCCAAAATTTATAAATAATGATTTGGGATGTATGAATATGATAAATATGATGTTGAAATGATGATATAATAATTTCATGATTTTCAAAATTAAGGATTATACTTAAGTGAATTTATATTAATTTTTAATATATGAAGAAAGTGATTTATTTAGCCAAGTAAATGATGATAAATTCAAAATTTTTTGTAAAAAATATCAATTTTTAGAACCCATGAACAGTAACCTCGGGTGAACAGTAATTGCTACAGTAACTGCTATAGTAACATGGTGATTTTGAAGAAATTTTGAGATTAATATTTAAATCTAAGGATGGAATTTTTGAACAAACTATGGATAAAATTATCCGTATAAAGAAATAATGCCCAAATATTATAAAGCATGAACAGAATAAATAAAATATCCTTTTACATTGAATAGGAAAAGGAAAAGAAAAAGTCAAGAACACCAACTAAGGAGGTAAGCAAGTTATATCTTGTACAAATTATTTTCAAAATGCTTGAAATTATTTGTGAATTGCTTTATGAAATTTATTTAAGGTTGGTCATACCTATAATCGCTTTACATGAACTGAAGTACGTTTGTTAAATTGTTTATCGAATGCTTTTGATGAAATTATTTATGATTTACAAATATCATGTCGACATGTGTATGTAAATAAGCTCGTGCATGAGGAATAGGCCATAGTTGAGGTGCTAAGCGGACCGGATGTCTCCCTCACTATTCCCAAGTCGCTTATATAGGCCCAGGCCGGCGGCGACCTCCTTGATTGGAAACATGTATTGAAATCAATGGCAAAATAAGCCAAGTCTATGTTTTCATGATTAACAAATCAATTTGAGTAAATTTTGGTTACTAACATGTTTGTGAGATGATTAAAGGATATAAAAATGAAGAAAATGAAGCATGATAGGTAAAGTCGATCCCCAAGTAGACTCTAGCATCCACTTTAAACGCGTTATTACATCCAGAGTTGAAATTGGGGATGAGAGTTGCTGAAGTCGCACATAAAGTTGACTTCGCATGCGACATGGGTAAAGTAGCAGACCAAGTCGACTCCAGCATCGACTTCAAACGTGATTTTTTATCCAAAGTTGAAATTGGGGATGAGAGCTACCGAAGTCGCAGACCAAGTCGACTCCACATGCGACTTAGGTGAAGTCGCAGGCTAAGTCGACTCTAACATCGACTTCAACTGATCAGCAGGCGTTTTGAAGAGTAAAGTCGCAAACCAATTCAACATGATGGTAGACTTGAGTGAAGTTGAAGGCCAAGTCGACTCAAACATTCCACTTGAAACAAATGAAGATCAAAACAAGTTCAGAGCAAGCAAAGTTGCATGTATTCATCATGGAAGATCAAGATCACCCATTTAGGCTTCTTTCATGTACTTCAAGAATCAAGGATTCAAGTTTGCAAAAGACAATCAAGCTAGGATGAATATACTAAGTCTCAAATGATATAAATCAAGGGAAGGACAATTAAGCATGAAGAAATTAAGCAAGCAAAATTATTTCAAAAAAGTTCAAGTTCATCAAGCAAGCACAGAAAGTGAAGTCGCATCCAAAGTCGACTTCACCTGTGACTTGGGTCAAGTTCAGAACCAAGTTGACCCAGAATGGAACTTGAAGTCTCTGTGAAAAGCCGAAGTTGCACCCGAAGTCGACTCCATCTTTGACTTGGGTGAAATCGCACCCGAAGTTGTCTCCACCTGCGACTTAGGTCGCAACGGTTGGAAATTTTTCGAACGTTGGTGCATTAAATGCATGCCACATACTTTCAAACGTTTGAATTCCCTCGCCATTTATATAAGGCATTCAATATGAACGTGGAGGGTAGCTAAAACATCATTGATTGACCACAACTTGCATCTCTAAGAGTATTAAGTGATCAACCCAACATCTAGAAGAGGAACTTTGCTTTCAGAGTTGCTTACTGAATTATCAAAGCCTGCTTTACAAGTTCTTTTCTGCGCCAAAATCTACCTCTACACAATAGTACCGTGTAGAAACCTTCTTTTTATTCTTTCTTGTTGTAATAAACTTGATTTAGTTTGGGTGACTAAGATCAAGTGTAAGCAAAATAATATGTGACTGGAGTGGAGCTCGTCACCTACTTATGCTGTGAATTGTTGATGCCCCCTAGAGTTGGAATCTAGAAGATAGCAGAAGCTCTAGTTGTATTTCTGAAATACATAGTAGAACTCAAGTCATAAGAGGTATGAGCCTGGAAGAGTGGAGTAGGGATGGTTGCCTGAACCACTATAAATCTTATCCATTGATTTATTTCAGCTCGTATTATCTTATTGCTTTTCTTTTGTTTCATTGTAGGGGATTGAACCAAATCGGGGTAAAATTTTTGTTTAAGTTGAAAAATTTTAATTACCCAATTTATCCCTCCCCTCTTGGGTATTTGTCATTAACTCGGGACCAACAAGTGGTATCGGAGCAGGTCTTTGAGTTTTATCAAAGAGATCTTTTGATATGGCATTCCAATCTGCTTCCGTTCCCGCATTTGCTGAAGGACAATCTTTTACTAGGCTACCATTGTTTGATGAGAATAATTTTGGCTATTGGAAGCTATGTATGAAACAACTCATTATGGCTACATATATAGACTCTTGGATTGCAATTCAAGATGGTGCGACTTTGCCTAATGACGAAAGAGCTTCCAAATGGACCAATGAGGAAGTAAAAATTGTTAAGAGCAATGCTAAAGCTATGAATTCACTGTTTTGTGCTCTTATCGCTTCTGAATATGATAGAGTATCCTCTTGTTTGACAGCCAAAGAGATATGGGATACACTAATATCTATCTATGAAGAAACTTCTCAAGTCCAAGGGACAAGGAGAAATATTTTGATTGGAGGATTGGAAAGCTTTAAAATGCTAGAAATAGAAAATATTTTTTAAATATTTGCTAGATTCTCTAAAATTACTAATGCTTTAAAAGGTCTTGGAAAAGCTATCTCTAAATTTAAACAGATAATGAAGATCCTAAGAGCTCTACCGGAATCTTGGACTCTGAAGATTACTGTAATAGAAGAAGCCAACGACCTAAACACTTTGAAGCTAGAAGACCTTATTAGCTCATTAATGTCACATGAGCTAATCAAGAAAAGAAATGAAGATCACCACAAAGGAAAGAGAGCAATCACATTAAAAGTCACGCATAACTCGGATGAGTCCTCCTCATCTCACAACGATGATGAAGATATTGCTCTACTAGCTCGCAAATTTTGAAAGTTTGTAAGGAAAGAAAAGAACTTCAAAGATTTCAAAGAGAGACATCGAAAAGAGAAAAAGAAGAAGGTTACAAAATGTTATAGATGTGGCGGTATGGGACATACGCATGCTTAATGTTCTACACCAGAAGAAAGATCAAATGATCATCAAGAAAAGAAGGAAAAATATGAAAGCCGAATATTCCAAAAGCCTAAGGGAAGAGGAATGTACATGAATGAGGAAACTTCTTTAACAAGTAGCTCTTTAACTAATGATCTTGAAGCTGCAAATTGTGCAAGAATATGCTGCATGACATGGATTGAGCAAGAAGTTTTGGAAGAACAAACCACCTCAACAAAATGTGCAAGTAATGAAGAGGTAGTTTCTAAATTTTTTTATTCTCAATCTACTCACTCTTATATTCAAGAATGTTTCAAATGTGCTGAATTAGAGGAATTACAACATGCATATGATTCATTATATGAGAAAATAAAAAAACTAGGAAGCAAATTATCATTAAAGAGACAACAATGTAATTCTATTATTATTGTAAATGGAAAACTAGAAGAAAGAAAGCAAAATCGAAAGAAGAAAATGAACCGCTGTTGAAAGAAGTAGAAAAATTAAGAAAGGAGAACGAGTCCTTAAATGAATCATTAACTAAGTTCTCTAATCTAGGAGAAGATGTGAAAATATTTCTGAACATGACCTCTCAAAATAATAGAAGAGGTCTTGGATATTCCACATTTGAGCTAAGAGAAAGTAGAAAATCAAGTGTACCAAAACTTGGGAAAAATCAAGCTAAAGTTTTACCTATTTACAAACCAAAAGGGAAACTAGCTGTTTGGACTAGGAGACCAACTTTTGAACCACAACATACTTGGAGACCTACTCCTAGATTACCAATGGCCTGCAACTTTTGCAATAAGATGGGTTACAAAATTTATAAATGCAACTTCAAGAAACCGTATGACCATGGTGTAAAATTAGTTTGGGTTCTAAGAAACATAAGATTTTAACTTTCAAAAATAGAACAATAGAGATTAAATTAGTTTCCTAACCCAAATGGACCCATAAAATGGGTACCAAAGAGATAAGCTTTATTTGCTCATTTTTCAGGTATGTTTCAAAGCAAAGGCAAGCAACGTTTGATTCATGAAAAGTGGTTGCTCAAAGCATATGACTGGAGAAAGAAGTTTATTTTATAAACTCAAGCCTTGCAACGATGGAACTGTTGCCTTTGGAAATAATGAGAAAGGTAAAATCAAAGGTAGAGGAAACATTTATAGTATTTCAAATGCATGTATGGAGGATGTGTTATTTGTTAAAGGACTCAAGCACAATCTGATAAGTATTAGCCAATTATGCGACAAAGGGTACAAGATTATGTTTGAACAATCTATATGCAATGTATTTGATGGGGAACATCTCATGTTTAGCGGAAAAAGACATGAAAATGTATATTTGGTTTTACTTGATGAACTAGATGGTCAATGTCTAATGGCCATTAACAATGATCCATGGGTTTGGCAATAGAGACTTGGGCATGTAAACATGTCAAACATCAAGACCCTATGGAAAAAGAGTTTAGTAGAAGGATTGCCAAAATTGAAATATGACAAAGATAAAATTTGTAAGGTATGTCAACTATCAAAACAACCTGAAATGCCTTTTTCCTCCAAAAGGGAGATTTCTATCATTAGGCCACTTGAATCTATATGGATCTATACGGGTCATCTGACATTTTAACCATTAGTGGAAAGAAGTATGTTTTTGTAATAGTTGATGATTTTTCAAGATTCACATGGGTAATTCTTTTAGCTAACAAAGATGAAGCTTTCTATATGTTTGCAACTTTTGTAAACTTGGTGCAAAATGAAAAATAAAGTACTATTATGACCATTAAAAGTGATCATGGTAGTGAGTTTGAAAATAAACAATTGATAGAATTATGTAATAAAAAAGGAATTCACCACATAGTTTTTGCATAAGGAACTCCACAACAAGATGGAGTGGTTGAAAGGAAAAATAGAACCATACAATAGATGACTAGAACAATGCTAAATGAGAGTAAATTATCTAAGAAATTTTGAGGTGAAGCTGTAAGTACAATTTGCCATGCGTTAAACTGAGTTACCATTAGAGCAATCTTGAAAAAGACCCCATATAAGCTATGGAAAGGTAGAAAACCAAATATTTCATATTTTCAACCTTTGGTTGCACGTGTTATGTTTTGAACAATGGAAAAACCACCTTGAAAAAACTGGATGCTAAGAGTGATGAGACAATATTCTTTAGTTACTCATCCAATAACAAAGGATATAGAGTCTTCAATAAAAGGAACTAAGTTGTAGAAGAGTCAATACATGTTTTTAATGAATTTAATCCATGCTCCAAAAGAAAAAGATGATTTGAGTGATGCGGATGATGTCACAAGTAACCTTGAAAAATTGGATGTGGAAAAGTAAGAAGAATCCACGAAGGAAAGGGTAAGTGAATGTAATAATTCGTATAAACCTCCAACTAATTTAAAATTCAAAAATGTTCATCTAATTGAGCAAGTTATAGATAATATTTATGAAGATGTAAAGACTAGAAGGTCAAAATAAAATATTTGTGGACAATACGCCTTTGTATCAAAAATTGAACAAACTACTATTGACCAAGCTCTCGATGATGAAAACTGGATTATAGCAATGCAAGAGGAATTAAATCAATTTGAAAGAAACCAAGTTTGGTGTCTTGTTCCAAGACCAAAGGACTGTATTGTCATTGGCACAAAATGGGTCTTTAGGAACAAATTAGATGAAAGTGGACTTGTGGTGAAAAACAAAACTAGACTTGTGGCAAAATGATACTCACAAGAAGAAGGAATAGACTTTGAAAAATCTTATGTTCTGGTTGCTAGATTAGAAGTCATTCACATTTTACTAGCCTTTGCATCTCACGTGAACTTTAAGTTGTTTTAAATGGATGTTAAAAGTGCATTTTTGAATGGGTATATAAATGAAGAAGTATATGTTGAACAACCACCTGGATTTAAGGAGAAAGATCAATCTAAATTAGTATACAAATTAACTAAAACACTATATGGATTAAAACAAGCTCCAAGAGCTTGGTATGAAAGATTAAGTAAATTTCTAATTGATCATGACTTCCAAAAAGGAAAGGTAAACACCACGTTGTTCATTAAGTATAAAGAAAGAGACATTTTGATTATTCAAATTTATGTAGATGATATTATTTTTGGTGCTACTAATGAGATTCTTTGTCAAAACTTTTCTGAGCTTATGCAGAAGGAATTTGAGATGAGTATGATACACGAGCTGAATTTCTTTCTTGGACTTAAATTAAGCAATTAAGTGAAAGAATTTTCATCAATTAGTCCAAGTATATCAAAGAAATGCTAAAGAGATTCGGAATGCAAACTAGCAAGAGAGCAAATACTCCAATGAGTTCAATAATCAAGATTGACACGGATGAAAATGATAAATGTATCGATCAAAAGCTATATAGAAGTATGATAGGTTCTTTGTTGTATCTAACTACTTCTAAATAGGATATTCTTTTTAGTGTTTGTATATGTTCTAAATTTTAAGCATGTCGTAAAGAATCACATTTATTGGATGTAAAAAGAATTTTTAAATATTTAATAAATACCACTAATCTTGGACTATGGTATCTAAAAGGGTCAACTTGTGATAATACTAGTGCAATATGTTTGACTAAAAATCTAATCTTCCATTCTAGGACCAAGCATATAGACCTAAGACATCATTTGATCAGAGAACATGTAGAAAATCATGATATGTGTTTGGAATATGTGAAAATAGAAGATCAAATTGTAAATACATTTACCAAACCTCTAGCGAAAGAATCATTTTATAAAATCAAAAATGATATGGGGATAATTGAGTTAAATTAAGAACAATAAGATCGAAGAAATGAACTTGAAAAGCACAGGTTCAGGGGGAGCAGCCGCCGCCATTCTCAAAGGATTAACCCGCTTCATCTTTATTTTTTGATCAATTGACAAAAGGGGGAGAATAGATTAGGATTTGAGTATTGGATTGGATAGATTATACATAAGTTTGCATATGAAAAGTTTGTTTTGCTTATATTCTGTTTTTGAATGAATGCTATGAATGATTTCAACTTATGAATCATTGGAAATGAAGTATGCAAATGTTGAAAATGGAATATATATGTTAAATTTCAAAATGCAAAAGACCAATGATTATTCTAAAAATACCAAAACAAGATAAAATAGTATGTTTTAAAGACATTGAAAGGTATATACTCAAATCAGTTTTATCAATCATTAAAAATGGGTAGATTATTGGAAACATGTATTGAAATCAATGGCAAAATAAGCCAAGTTTATGTTTTGATGATTAACAAATCAATTTGAGTAAGTTTTGGTTATTAACATGTTTATAAGATGATTAAAGGATATAAAAATGAATAAAATGAAGCGTGACAGGTAAAGTCGATCCCCAAGTCAACTCAGGCATCGACTTCAAACGCGTTTTTACATCCAAAGTTGAAATTAGGGATGAGAGCTGCTAAAGTCGCACACGAAGTCGACTTCGCATGCGACTTGGGCAAAGTTGCAAACCAAGTCAACTCCAGCATCGACTTCAAACATGATTTTTTGTCTAGAGTTGAAATTGGGGATGAGAGCTTCCAAAGTCGCAGACCAAGTCGACTCCACATGTGACTTGGGTGAAGTCGCAGGCCTAGTCGACTCCAGCATCGACTTCAACTGATCAGCATACGTTTTGAAGAGTAAAGTCACAAACCAATTCAACATGATGCTAGACTTGGGTAAAGTTGAAGGCCAAGTCAACTCAAATATTCGACTTGGGACAAATGAAGATCAAGACAAGTCCAAAGCAAGCAAAGTTGCATGTATTCATCATGGAAGATCAAGATCACCCATTTAGACTTCTTTCATGTACTCCAAGATTCAAGGATTCAAGTTTGCAAAAGACAATCAAGCTAGGATGAATATATTAAGTCTCAAATGATATAAATCAAGGGAAGGACAATTAAGCATGATGAAATTAAGGAAGCAAAATTACTTCAAAAAAGTTCAAGTTCATCAAGCAAGCACAGAAAGTGAAGTCGCACTCGAAGTCGACTTCACCTGTGACTTGGGTCAAGTTCTGGACCAAATCAACTCAGAATGGAACTTGAAGTCTTTACGGAAAGCCGAAGTCGCACCCGAAGTCGACTCCACTTGCGACTTGGGTCATAATGGTTGGAAAATTTTCAAACATTGGCATATTAAATGCGCGCCACCTACTTCTAAATGTTCGAATTCTCTTGCCATTTATATAAGGCATTCAATATGACCGTGGAGGGTAGCTGAAACATCATTGATTGACCACAACTCCCATATCTAAGAGCATTAAGTGATCAAGCCAACATCTAGAAGAAGAACTTTGCTTTCAAACTGCCAAGAGCTGTTTGCTGAATTATAAAAGCTTACTTTACAAGTTTTTCTCTGCACCAAATCTGCCTCTACACAATAGTACCGTGTAGAAACTTTCTTTTTATTTTTTCTTGTTATATTAAAATTGATTTAGTTTGGGTGACTAAGATTAAGTGTAAGCAAAATAGTGTGTGGCTAGAGTGAAACTCGTCACCTACTTATGCTGTGAATTATTGATGCCCCCTTGAGCCGGAATCTGGAAGAGAGCAGAAGCTCTAGTTGTATTTCTGAAATACATAGTGGAACCCAAGTCACAAGAGGTGTGAGCTTGGAAGAGTGGAGTAGCGAAGGTTGCTCGAACCACTATAAATCTTATCCATTGATTTATTTCAGCTCTTATTATCTTATTGCTTTCCTTTTGTTTCATTGAAGGGGATTGAACCAAACTGGGGTAAAGTTTCTGTTTAAGTTGAAAATTTTTAATTACCCAATTCACCCCTCCTCTCTTGGGTATTTTCCATTAACTCGGGACCAACATCCCTGAGATAAGAGCATGTATGAGATGGGCGCCTAACTAGCGTCACTTCTAAAGAAATGTCATGAATGCTATGTATGCATTGTATTTGCATTTTATGAAATGTATGAAAATGATCGAAAAATTATGTATGGCTTACTTACTACGTATTATTACTCACCAATGCTTTTTCAACAACAAATAGGAAATGATGATGAAGGCAGCATGCAAAATCATATGTAGTTTTTGATAAAAATGTTGTATATGTAAATTTTTATGTAAAGACAATGATGAGAATTTTGAGATGGAATAGAATATCTTTTCAATGATGATGTTTTATAAACAGGTTGTGATTATCATTGTGATATGTGAAATATATTTCATATTGGATGAATGATGAAAATTTTCCATGTATTGATAATATTTATATATATATAATCCTACCGTGTGATCAGGGCAATAATCCTGAGTCACGTTTACCAATCAAAAATGATCCTGGAGTAAGGCTTCTAGGCATCCCGGTTTGAGGCGCCACAATCAAATTCAAAAATCAAGAACAAAGAAAAAGAAAAGAAAAAAAATCAAGTAGGAAAAACAAGAAAAAATCAAGTAGGAAAAACAAGTTGCTTCTTGCATAATGCTTAGTTTTAATTTCTCAGCCCAACTTCAGTTCCTTAATTTGTTGGTGTGACTTTAGAGGAGTAGATGTCTCCTTTTGGAATTGGATCTCCTACAAAGTAAGGATGAGACGCTGCCTGTTAACTTTGAATGAATTAGTACTTTTGATCCAGATTTCAACAGCTTCATGAGAGAATGCGTGCAGCACTTTGAAAGGCCCCGACCATCTTGATTTAATTTGCTCAAAAATAATTTAAATCGTGAATTAAATAGTACAACCAGGTCACCACTTTGATTACCTTCTATCAGATGTATTTATCATGCCAAAATTTGGTTGTTTCTTTGCACACCTTTGAGTTCTCATATGCATTGAGTTAGATCTCATCAAGTTCATTAAGTCGAAGCAAACACCTTTCTCTTGCATATTTCAAGTTAAAATTCAAAAATCTAATTGCCTAATATGTTTTGTGCTCAAATTCAACAAGTACATGATAGGATTTTTCATTGATAAGTCGAAAAGGTATTATCCTAATTGAAGTTTTGAATACAATGCGGTAAGCTGAAGAACATCATCAAGTTTCTTCGACTAGTCTCAATGTGAATGGGACAACATCTTTTTGAGGATGCTTTTGATTGCACAGTTTGAGATTTTAGTTTAGTTACTCGTTTATGAGTGGTAAGGGATGGCGATTTTGTGTGTGACACCATATTTCTTAAGTAGTTGCTCAAATTACCTATTGTAGAAATGGTTGCCTCCGTTGTTGATAATTGCCTAGGTGTGCTGAATCTTGTAACGATGTTCTATGTAATGAATTTGATGATCATGTGTGTGATGCCCCGGTGCCTAAACATCCCCCAATGACTAGTCAATGTGTGCCATCTGACTTAAAAGAAAATTCAGTAGCATCACCCCACAACTATAAAGGGGTGGTGTGGTACAAAGGGCCTGTTACATATTAATATCATAATTTCATTTCAAAATATAAACTTTTAGCCCTACATTCACACAGTCACATGCCCATACCGTAAAGACATCCACTCAGAAGAAAAGTTATCATAACTCATCATTACACCACAAGTAACCCAAAAGATCACATACATGTGTTCATATAGATTATAACTAAGTTTAAAATAACCATATATCATTTGTTTGTCATAGTTGGATCTAAATGTCTGCATATGTTAGCATAAAAAGAAATCCAAAATAACTAAGAATACAAATGCTAATCTAAATGTCTCGAGGGTTAGGTCCTCCTTTGGTTCCATCTCGAGGCTCCTTACCTCGCCTATGATCTAAAGGTAAAATAATAAACCACGTGAGTCTAAAAAGACTTAGTAACTAGATAGCAATTTGCACAAAGTGAAAGAAATAGAACTCTAGATACACAGGCCATTATAGTATTAAAAAATGATTCTTAAATTACCATACAAGACATATGGGTCCAACACCCACACCTAAGATCATATACATATAATTACGTATAAATAAAAAATGATAAACAACCCTCTCCTCATGTTAACCAAGAGTTAATAACAACCCTCTCCCCATGTCAACCAAGTACCATGAACAACCCTCTCCTCATGTCGAATGAGGATGAGAATGGCCGCATGAAGTCTATTCTCTAGACATCAAATGGTTTGACTTCAATAATGTTTGAGAGTAGCATCTTATTCTGCCTTAAGATGTTTTCTGTCGTTCAGCACTTATCATAAGTTAGAGAATCTTTGAACAAAGTGAATAAGAAAAAAATTAGATTATAAGACTTTTACTATAATTTTGGTGGGTCCCATGTGTCCACCATAGGGTTAGGAGTAGCAATGATGTAGTATGCTCTATATATCCTCATTTGATATGCATTGAATCAAACTATCACTCGGTATGGATCTTTCCAAATGTAGCATCTCACGTCTATCATGAACCTTTTCTTTTATTGATAACTGAAGTCGGGCAAAGTTGCTTTGCAAATTAAGTAATTGATAAATCTCCATACCAGGGCATTGGTGCTTGCTTAAGTGTGAGCAGAAATTCATTAGGAAATTTTTCGTTAATTTGCTCATCCTTAGTTAGATTAGTTTCCTCAATATGTGGTAGTTTGGATAGTTGATTAGATCCACATTCTCTATGCCTTTCTTGTTATGGATTCGATGTCAAATTCTTGTGATAGAAAGTTCTAACGTATTAGAAATGTTTTGGCATCCTTCTTTGCCAACAAGTAGCGAATTGAAGCATAGTCTATGTAAACAAAACCTTCAATCATATAAGATAGGAACAAAACTTATCAATTGCAAAAACAAGATCTAAAAATTCTTTTTTAATTGTCACAAGTCGACATGAGTGTTGTGCAACATTTTGCTGGCATAGTAGAACACCACTGGCATTTTATCTCTCCTTTGTCCCAAAATTGCCCCCAACTGCATGGCCATTTGCATCACACATGATTTCAAAAGACAAGTTCCAATTTGCTAATTGAATGATCGGGGCAGTTGCCAATGCTTCTTTCAGCCTGCAAAAAGACTTCAAACGCTCATCAAAAAAATCAAAAGGAACATCTTAATTGAGTAGGTAAGTTAGGGGTTTAACAATTTTAGAGAAATACTTAATAAATCATAGGTAAAAAGTGGTATGTCCAAGAAAGCTTCAGATTCTTTTGACAAAATTTGGTAGTAACAATTTTTCAATAAATTCAATCTTCACCCAGTCAACTTTAATACCCCTACTTAAAACTATTATTTCAAAATAATTCCTTCCTATGCCATAAAATAATACTTTTCTTAGTTCAAAACTAAGTTGATTTTTTTGCACATCTGCAAAACTTTAGATAAGTTAAATAAGCATGATTTAAAAGTAGTGTCATAGATAAAAAATATCTGAAAAAACTTCCATGATATTCTCAATATAGTTAGAAAATATGGCCATCGTACAGTGTTGAAAAGCAACGGGTATATTGCAAAGACCGAAAGACATGTATCGATAATTAAAAGTGTCATATGCATAGGTAGAGGTCTTCTTCACTCGATATTATGGATGAATAAGAATCTTAAAATAACCAGGATACCCGTCTAGATAGTAGAAGTATGAGTGGTTTGCAAGTCATTCAAGCATTTGATTAATGAAGGGTAGCAGAAAGTGATCCTTTCAATTTGCAGGGTTCGGTTTGTGGTATTCTATGTATATTTGTTAACCCTTGACTATTCTTGTTGGTATAAGTTCATTTTTATCATTTTTCACAATAGTTGTTTTTCCTTTCTTTGGTACCTCATGTACTGGGCTCACCCAGCTACTACTTGAGATAAGGTAAATGATTCTGACGCTAAGTTTTAAAATTTGCTTTTTCATGACTTCTTTTATGTTTGGATTCAGACGCTTTTGAGGTTCAATGCTTGTTTTTCAGCTCCTCTATAAGGATACTTTGTATGCATAGAGAAGGGCTAATAGTATAAGATCATTAATGCAGGAGCCAATTGCCTTCCTATGTTATTTTAATTCATACAGGAGTGCATCAAATTGGGATTTAGAGATATTTTCATTGATTATGGCTAGATAACTGGAATTGGGGCCAAAGAATGCATACCTATTAAGTTTTACCAAAGGTACTTCTTCCTTTGGTTGTGTTGAGATCAGTGAGGTAGCCTTTGTGTCCAATTTTTCACATTTTGGAATGGCAACAAATGAGAGTGAAGGGCTTTTATCTAAGAAAGTAGCCCAAGAAGAGAGTCTTGAATTTTTATTTTTAGTTATCATGCCTTTGATAATACGTACCTTCATCGAGTTGCCTTTCTCTTCAATTGTCATATTATTGATGACGTCAACTTGTAAAAAGGAATTCTCGACCAACGAGTACTTTGTGGTTTCAGGGAGATTAAATTCGACTTTTTCATCTTCAACTATCAGAGAGAGTTGGCCATTCTTGACATTAATGATGGCTCCAACAGTGACTAAAAAGGGTCATCTAAAAATGATAGGAATCTATTTGCCCTCATCCATGTCGAGGATTTTTCACAAAGTTGACTAGAATGATTAACTTGCCAACTTTTGGAAGTACAACTTCAATAATGCTGACTGGGAGTTTGATTGATTGATCGGCAAGTTGCAAAGACATGGAAGTGGAATTTGAGTAGCCCATGTTCAGCTTTTTACAGATGGAGAGAGGGATCAGAGTTACACTCACTCTAAGATCACATATCACCTTACTGATTTGAACATTCCAAAAGGGCAAGGAATAGAGTAGCTCTTGAGGTCTTTAAGCTTGTCTGACAATTTGTTTTACAGGATGGCACTACACACTTCAATAAGTGTGATGGTTACATACTCTTCAAGTTTTCTCTTGTTCAACATCTCCTTTATGAATTTTGCATAGGTAGGAGTCTACGAGAACATGTTGATGAAGAGTACATTGATTAGTAGGCTTTTTAGAGTCCAAACAAATTTTTTGAATTACTTTTGAATTTTAGCCTATCATTACCTTTCAACAAAAGGAAGTGGAGGCTAAGATAGTGGTGGAGGGACATAAAATTTTTCCACTACTTGCTCAAGTTGTGGTTCCTCATCTTATTTATGAATATACTTGGACTCTTTGTCAGCTTCTTTTTGAGATGATTCCTGACAGTGATCACTTGCACTTATGTGGCGCTCCTGACCCAAGGCTCTACATAGTCTTACTTTGAGGTCAAAAAGGGTTGGTAAACGTGACTCAGGATTGTTGTCCTGATCACATGATAGATTATATATGTATATATAACATCAATACAGATAGCATTTTCATTCATCCAACTTGGAAAGCATTTCCCATATCATAGTCTTAACTATTGTCTTTACATTATCAGAGTCATAGCGATTGTCTTTACAGAAAAATCATCATATACACCATTTACATATAATTAATCATTTTTTCACATATTCCATACAAGTTGTACTACCTCAACTTAATCGCTTTCATTAACATTCAAAATAACATTGATCATACTATAAATTCATCTTCTTCTTTTTGCACATGCAAAAAAATGTAAACATCTTGACATTGTTTTTATACTTGTCCTTTTTCATGGTCATCTCTATTTACCTGACTAAATTTTAAAAACAACACATAAGTACTAATACTTAGTAAGCAAGTCATTTTCTTTTGTAAGTAAATATTTTTCATTTCCTTTTTGTGCATAATATGAAAATGCAAATGCATTCAAATCATATATGATATTTTTTCAAATGGATCGCTAGCTAGGTGTCCACTACTTGACCCTGCTCCCATTTTAGGGAGGGCGCCGTTGGCCTCAGCTTGTATTAGTGACTTGGTCACGCTAGAGGAGGACAACCGGTCCAATTACACCTCTCTCGTAACCTAATCCTCGTGCACGATGATCATTCACATTCATATGTTAGCATAACATTTATAAATCATAAACTTTTCATAAAAGCAGTTAACAAGTAGTTAGCAATCATTTTATATAAAGTATTATAGGAATGGTCATCCATAAATATATTTTATAAATCATGTGAGCAAACAATTTGCAAACATTTAGAAATATTTTAGAAAACACGTAACTTGCTTACTTGTGATAGTCAATTTGTACTTTCCACCTTTTCTTTTCTTTCCTAAACAAATGAAAAAGACCATTTCTTTATAATATTCCATGCTCACATATCTTATTTATTTGAACTTATTTTTTTCTAGCCCATGTGTTTTCATTTTATACAACTTTGACTTATTTCTACCTTTAGTTCAATATTGTCATCATCCTTTTTCTAATTCATTTATGTTTACCATCTCTCACTTATCAATTCCATTTTTAATACTTGTTCTCTTTCCTTTAATCAACTTTTCAAGGCGATTGCTTATGAACTTCCTACGTCATTTGATATCACCAATTCAAATAAGCTCTTTATCATCTTTTTCCATAAATTCCATTTCATATAATTATCTTCTAATCACATTTACATATTTGGCTAATACTAGCCACTCTTATCCTCATTTGGCTGAACTTGTTTCAAGGTCTAACCATTCCATTTAAAATTTTTGAAATTTATTATTAAATTCCAAAACAGCCCTTGTCTTCTTATTTTCGCTAAGTTCCATCTTCTTATTTATCCATTAATTCCATATACATATTATAACATCAATTATTAATCATTCTTACAATCCTTAACCCTTTATTACACTCTCGACTAACATATATATAAATTGGGTCATTTCCACTTAGGTTTCATATTTCTTTTTGATTAGTTATCAAACCGTCCTTATTTGTTGAAATCAGGCGTACTAATTTCTTTAAACCTTGATTTGAAATCAAATCAAGGTATTTAATTCTGAAATTTCTATCATATATCAATAACTACAGGAATTAACCCTCGTAAAAATTTCAGTAAGAAATATAAATATTATATATTTATTCTGGCATTTTTACTATACTGGACAGTGTTGTGAAATTAGGAACAACCTTAGTCACGTTAAATTTAAACGATATTTATGTCATCCAAAAATAATATTTTATTTTGGTCAAGTGGTAATCATGATATCTTATACATCATATAAAAAATTCAGTCAAAACTCTATCTACGAAAATTATTAAAAGTCATTTACTATGGATGATTCTATCACCTGTCCTACCCTATTTAAGTTCATTTTCTTGACTTTTTAATTTTCAACCTGCTTAATATTTTAAGCTAAAAATTTGTTCGTTCCCTAATGATAGTATAATGAGCTCGTACACAAATTTTTATGGTAAACTCCTTCGTTTATCATTTCGTTCATATTTTTGTTTCTAATATCGCATACCTTCCAATTTTGAAATAACGATTAGGATTAACCTATTGCTTCATTATTTATAAATCATGTTTTAAACATGATTATAAGGAAATAAAAATCTTCTTTAACATTAATTATACCTAGCATTTTCTAGCAATAGATTAAACATGTAGTTACAATAATTGATTTTAACGGTACTTATGTATCCAGAAATTTATTTAACATATTTAAAATTTTTCAAAATTTGAAATAATTGACAATCAACATAATATATAAGTTATGAAAATATGAGATTAAACTAAAAATTTCATACATTCAGAAAGTCAAATTTACGTTCAGCAAATTATGAATAATTATAGCAGATTGCTTTATAAGAAAAGTTTCAAAATGGCATATATATATCATATCAACGTCCAGTATCTGTTTAATTTAAACAATATATATTTTAACATTCAGAAATGTTGTTTAAATTTTAAAAAATTTAAAACGGTATATATGTAATTCATATCAATTTGCCAAGGGTTAAAATTTAAAATGACAATATAATATCAATGTCCAGCAGATTCAAATAAAATTTCTAAAATATTTAAACAACATGTATGCACCTAGAAATTTATTGAGCACATTTGATTAATTGGGCAATTTTAAAAAATATATTAACAATCATCATGATATAAAAATTCTGAAAGTACGAGATCAAATTAAAATATCATATATTCAGGAAGTTGAATCCACGTTCAGAAGTATTATTTTAAAAATTAAAATAGTATCTACATAATTCATATCACATTTATCAGCTTGAAAATTTAAAATCTTTAAAATATTAAATAGCCGAGCAGCACCTCTAAAAATGAGAAAATTAAATAAAAAAATAAAAATATACCCGAATGTTGTACGTCTAAATGCTGCTGCTCTTCTACTCTATTTGTCCATTTGTTGAAAAATACCTAGCAATGATTTTATAGGTGGCTGTTAACGGTTCACTATGATTAAAATTAAATTTAACCATGGTGACCATTTCACAGATATTTAGGTGTTGATTATTTACTTCATCCTTTGTCTATATGTTACATCTGTTACTTACATGTTTATATATGTTGGGAACAATGTTCAAAACAAAACAAATTGACCAAAGCTTGAGTTTTGATGATTAACAAGAACTAATTTGAGATTATGAAG
>JAXCLR010026521.1:0-21899 GCA_035584095.1 Annona squamosa | reverse complement strand
GCATCTGTGTAAACTTTAAGTTCAGGTTTATCAGAACCAAAACATAAACAAGCTTTGGAGGTACCTTTGAGATATCTGAGGATCCACTTCACTGCTTCCTAATGCTCTTTTCCCGGATTTGAAAGAAACCGACTCACTACTCCAACTGCGAAGGCGATGTCTGGTTTTGTGCACACCATTACATATATTAAGCTACCGACAACAAATGAATGAGGAATTGTTTTCATCTGTTCTTTCTCTTCTTCACTTGTAGGACATTGATGAGGGCCTAATTTGAAATGACCTGCAAGTGGTGGCTGCCGACGACGGATTGGCTAGAAGGCATGCCGGTGACGGCTGCTCGTCGGGAAGGGATTTGCCAGAAAACGTGGGTAGCATCAATTCTGGTTTAGACGGGGTTTGGGATTTTGCAACCTTATAAGGCTGACGGTATGGATTCAGTGTTTTTCATCGGTTTTGTTAATGGCACCCTTGCGTGAAAGATCAATGGTAGTTGCAATGGTTTTTCCTAGTTTGGGAACCCTTCCCAATGTGGCAGCCTGAGAAGGCGGCACCCATAGCCGCTGTTGCCACGGAATACAGCGCGGTGAGGTGAGAGGGATCTCCTTTAACGCTCCGATCTTTTGACTAAGATGTTGGCATTGAGATCAACAAGGGTAGCTGCAGGGTTGCGATTCACAGCGAATATTATAAAGAGGTTAAATATTAAAAAAAAAAATCATACGGAAAACTGAAAAACAGATCAGCCATTCGTATAAAAGATTTTCCATGTGTACGCATTTGTCGGGAAGCACTCCCTGCAGATGGTATGTCACGCATTACATCAGTACATTTCGTTACGCACAGCATTTTATGATTTAATTGGTGGGCGCCATTTGAAGATTCGTTTATATGATTTTCAGTAAGAAAAGTTAAGATTATTATTTAAAATATTTAATTATATGATCGGGATCGGGATTGATGACCTGCATTTACGAGCAGAGCCGTAAGGAGAATGTCTAAAACGACGGATGTGCTTACGTTTGTCAAATCCGTGCCTTTCACTGGATGAACAATATTCAGCAACGATACCACTGGCAATTCGTTAGTTTTATTAAGACGTAAAATTTTAAAAATATTTTTTTCAATAATCGTTTCTTTTTTTTTTAGCAAATAATTTCCTATATGATCATTGTGGACCATGATCCCATACGATAGCATGCGATGCTCTCTTTATTACTTTTTGTTTTTTGAGTTTTCAAAAACATGTTTTCTTATATATTCCATGCATATATCAAATTTTATTATTTTATAATTTTTACCTATTTATTTTTTTAAAAATTATCAGGAGCATTTGAGTTATTTTTCATTTTTTAAAAATTTTATTTTTTAAAAAAAAATAAATAAAAATCTTGGAACTTAGGATGTGAGCGAAATATACTCACAAGATATATTTATGAAAAAAACTGTCATATCATGTAATCACTTCACCTAACGTTAACGCTCACCATATGAAATTGCATCAAAATGGATTGTAAGGACCAGCTATCATCATATGAGCACTTAATGGTGATTGAGTTTTTTTTTAGACATTAATTTTTAGACATCATATCATCATATCAGCACTATTCTAATCCTCATTTGATTTTCATGCATGCATAGGAATTGTTGTGCGATACGATATAGGTCCTGTGTATTCCCATGATTTTTATATCTAAAACGTGTAAAAATATAAAATAATAACAAAAAGAAAAAGATATGTTGTACCTATGAAATAGAAAATAATATTATTAGAGGATAAATATGAAATCATTAAAAATTTAATATATTTGATTTGTAACAATTAACTAAATATATTTAATTTGTTGGTAATGATTGCGGTAGCATAGTCATAAGTCGGAGGTTCACTAAATCTCTTTTTTATCACTCAGTGGGTGTGCGAAAGATGTGATCTCTTGTATGAAAAATTTTGATCTTTAAAAGATGCATGAAAATACTAAATATATATTTTTTGATGGGTATTTTTAGAACTATCTCAATTGATATTACAATAAGGCTTTGAGACATTCTTGTAATTTTCATATAACATTCTAAAAAATATCTAATAATAATTCTAAATTTTGTACTCAATGAACTCTTCCACGAAATGTTGAGAAGACACGCTTCCATCACCAATCAAACTGCGACCAGCGCTTCCTTCGTTAAAATGAGTTACCATGGCGCCACTAACTCCGTGGAGAAAAAACTAAATATATTTGGATGAAAGGTTTATTTAAAATCACCACTATTTTGAATCATAACTCAATAATTAAGAGTATCTAAACCAATCATTATGTTATTTTAAGATGTTAAATTGTAATTGAAAAATTATTTTATTTAGACGCTTAAGTGGGCCACAAAATAAAACTCATAATGTAAATAACCATTAAAATGAGGTAGTAATCATATATAGTCTTTTGTTAAGTAACATGTTATTATTCATTTTAGTTAAATAACACATCAGCCATTCGTATAAAAGTTTTTCCATGTGTACGCATTTGTCGGGAAGCACTCCCTGTAGATGCTATGTCACGCATTACATCAGTACATTTCGTTAAGCATACCATTTTACGATTTAATTGGTGGGCGCCATTTGAAGATTCGTTTATATGATTTTCAGTAAGAAAAGTTAAGATTATTATTTAAAATATTTAATTATATGATCGGGATCGGGATTGATGACCTGCATTTACGAGCAGAGCCGTATGGAGAATGTCTAAAACGACGGATGTGCTTACGTTTGTCAAATCCGTGCCTTTCACTGGATGAACAATATTCAGCAATGATACCACTGGCAATTCGATAGTTTTATTAAGACGTAAAATTTTAAAAATATTTTTTTCAATAATCGTTTCTTTTTTTTAGCAAATAATTTCCTATATGATCATTGTGGACCATGATCCCATACGATAGCATTCGATGCTCTTTTTCTTACTTTTGGTTTTTTAAGTTTTCTTATATATTTCATGCATATATCAAATTTTATTATTTTATAATATTTTCACCTATTTCTTTTCATTTTTAAAATTATCAGGAGCATTTGAGTTATTTTTCACTTTTTAAAAATTTTATTTTTAAAAGTAAAAAATAAATAAAAATCTTGGAACTCCGGATCTGAGCGAAATATACTTACAAGATATATTCATGAAAAAAATTGTCATATCATGTAATCACTTTACATAACTTTAACCCTTACTTTTTGAAATTGCATCCAAATGGATCGTAAGCACCAACTATCATCATATCAGCACTTAATAGTGACAGAGTTAGTTTTTTTTTTTATTCCTTCGACATTCAAGCATCGAACCTGTATTTCATCAAAAAAGAAAGCACCGAACCTACAGACCCTATTGGACTGGTGGAAATAGTAACAATTGGACCATTTCTTGATAACCATGAAATAGATAACCTAATTAACGAAAATATATAAATATTTATAAAAATAAATAATTTATAATGTAATATTATGGTAGCTCTAACACTATCGCCAAGGACAGTACATATACTATTCTAATCCCCATTTGATTTTCATGCATGCATAGGAATTGTTGTGCGGTACGATAAAAGTAAATGCGATGCCTGTACTCCCAAGATTTTTATATCTAAGACGTATAAAAATATAAAATAATAGCAAAAAGAAAAGGACATCTTGTGCCTCTAAAATATAAAATAATATTATTAGAGGATAAATATGAAATTGTTAAAGTTTAATATATTTAATTTGTATTAATTGACTCAATATTTTTAATTTATTGGTAGCAACTACGGTAGTGTAGTCATAGGCTGGAGGTTTCGTGAACCTCTATTTGGTGTGTGAGAGATGTGGTCTCTTGTACGGGAAATTTTAATCTTTTAAAGATGTATGAAAATAATAAATATATATTTTTTATGGTTTTTTTTACAACCATCTTAATTGATGTTATAATAAGGCTCTGAGACATATTTATAATTTTATATAACATTTTGTAAAACATCTAATAATTAATAATCATAAATTTTGTACTCAGTGGGCACTTCCACGAAATGTCGGGAAGACCCGCTATCACCGTCAATCTAACTCACAACCAGTGCTAGTGCTATTAAATTGAGTTACCACGACACCTCTAACTCTATGGGGAAAAAATTTAATATATTTTTATGAAAGGTTTACTCAGAACCGCTACTATTTTGAATCAGAACTCAATAATTAAGAGGATCTAAACCAATCGTTATGTTATTTTAAGACATTAAATTGTAATTGAAAAATAATTTTATTTAGAGGCTTAAGTTGGCCAAAATTCATAATGCATGTAACCATTAAAATGTAGTAATTATATATAGTCTTTTGTTAATTAACATGTTATTGTTCATTCTAGCTAAATAAATGATGTTAAATAGGTTGTATTAATCATTATAATAAATAATCTTTTATAATAATTAAAATTTTCTTTTATTAAAATTTTAATTTCATTTAATCTGTATATTAAGTTGCAATTCATATAAAAGATGCCATGTGTACGCGTTTGTCGGGAATCACTCCCCATAGATGGTATGTCACGCATTGCATCAGTACATTTCGTTACGCATACCATTTTATGATTTAATTGGTGGGCAACATTTGAAGATTGGTTTATATAATTTTTAGTAAGAAAAGTTAAGATTATTGTTTAAAATATTTAATGATATGATTGAATTTTTATTAAGGTGAGAATTTAATTGAATCCAGCAGGTAGTTGAGCAACAATTGCTTGAGGGCTTACCTGATCACTGGCTACCCAATACCCAAGTACATTTTTTTTCTGGCCTTCTTAAAATATACGTGATACGTTTGGTATGCACTTTAGTATCATTTTCATGCAAACTAGCAAGCAGCTTAAATTGTGATGCTTTTATAATTAAAGCTTTTATCGCTCCCTCTTTTAGATATCATCTCTCTTACGTTGAACGCGTGCATGCAAGCCTAGCCCATACATGAAGTTCCTGTTTTTCTTCAATAGTGGAGTTTTGTTTACATTGCAACAATTGTTCTATATATATACAAGATCATAATATTTGTTGTGCATCATTTTATATATAGTGTGTTTGACAATCATAAGAAGTTGTTAGTTCAAAACTTTGTACTCTCTATTATTACTTTATTTCTTACGTTATTCAATTATTTATTTATAGTTACCCATACAACTATTATATTTACTTTAAATTTATTTTTTGATTTCTTATCATTACTTCCGTAATATTATGCTACTTTTCCTATTTCAAAAATTTTTTATAGCAAATTTTTTTCAAAAGTTTTATCTATTATCAAATATACTCATAATAGATAAATATTTGCTACATATAATAGTATATTTATTCAGTTTATATACTAATTTTGGTCAAATATATGCTTATTTATTGCATTTACTTATATGTCATCAACAATAGATTCTCGCATTGTAGCAAATTAATGTTTATTGCTTATAATTATAATTAATAATTTTTATGCGTGGAGGTCAATGTGATTGCGGCCAATTTTTTTTTAATAAATGTATAGGCTCTGGATCTAGCTCTTTAATAATTTTTTAAATTTGAAAATTAAAAAGTATCAAATAAATTTTTAAATTATCAAATTCCATATGAAGTAAGACCTAACTAGGACTGAGAGGAGTTAATTATACAACTGTATAATTTTTAAAATTTGCTTCCATGATAGCTTTAGTATATCTAGACATACTAATTCACTTCAACACTTATTAAGTTAAAACCACTTCTTGATGATTTTGTTAAATGTAATTTATCTATTGCATTTAACACCATTTAATTTATTTATGCACCAAAAAGCTATGTCACTAATACTTATGTTATGGGTTAAATCTTCTAAAAATGTATAAATTTAAAATCACTTGAATTCTATAATGAAGTTTCAAATTATTATAAAAGATATATATAATTATTAATCTAAATAGGACAAATATTTTAGATGTTTAGATATTGAAGTGGGATGCTGTTGGTTCTTATAATATAGAAGTTATTTTTAATGAATTTAATATATTCTTTCAAGTGATTCTTAATTTTAGGAACAATGTAAGGCATTGATTGAAATGCTTTTTGATATTTAATTAAACAAATAGTATTAAGTGCAATATATATATATATATATTAAATTTGACAAAAATCATTAAGGCGTACCCAAACAAAACAAGATGGGAAACCGAAATAAATTAGTTAATCCAGATGTGCAGAAGTTATCCTCTGTATGACTATTACAATACCTACTTATAATCCAAAATCTACGTGGATTCGACGAAATTAAATTTCAACAGATTAAGAACCAATCGACACGATTGCACAAAAATTTAAAATTTGCCCTACAAAATTAGATGAAGAAAATGGCCGGCCAATTCGTGCATGTCAAACCCTATCTATTCCATTCTAGGTATATATTTATATATTTTATCCCATCAATTCCTTGATGATGGAGATGGGTCTCCTAATTAATCGATTCATGCAATATTTATTAGAAGCAAGTACTATTTATTTTTAGGTTCCAAAATTGGTTTAAAATGTTTTTTTAGTTAAGAAAAATTATTTTTTCCCCCAAATTTTAAAGGGCACAATTGTACGCTCCATGCAACGTTGCCTCCTCATTTGCTCCAATAAACCATTATCCTATTGTGGGGCTCACCTCAAAATTCCAAAACACCAACATTCTCCCCGCTCCAACCTTCTTCATGTATCTATAGTTATTAGATAGCAATCTTATTCGTCATATATCCACACGCTAGCGCCAACCTCCTTTCTTGCAGCATATATAAATATAGGAAAAATGAATAGATGAAACCAAGCCTTAGCTTGCCTGCTGAAATGGTCTACAAATTAGCAGAAGCTCTGAAGCCCAGGGTCTCTCATATCTCTTTTTTATTTATCACAGTCTTGCTCTTGCTCCTTTACCACCAATCCCAGCTCAAGATGGCACGTGACAAACTAGCGGAGACCCCAATCAAGATCTTGGCAAAAAATCACCAACGATTCGATCTCTTAAGAGAAGCCTTAGAGGGGAAGAAGATGATCAACATTGGATTAGTAAACATGGAAGAAGAAGAACAAAAGGAAGATGTGGATTTTATCAAGTACTTGCGATTGCTGGGGAACACAACGACGGTGTATTTCGATCGAGCGTCCAAAGATCTTCATTGGGAGAATTTATTTCCGTGGATTGATGAGGGTCAAAAACGGCACAAGCCCAAGTGCCCCACTATTCCACTGCCAAGATTCGATGACTATAACGGCGGATTCGACGTTGTGATCTCGCGTTTGCCGCCGTGTGGTAACATCAGGGATGTGTTCAGACTGCAAGTCCATCTGGTGGTTGCTAATCTAGTTTTGAGGAGTGGGTCAACGATGGTGGTGTTCTTGGGACGTTGTGAGCCCATGTGGGAGATGTTCAGATGTGAAGATGTTGTTAGGAGAGAGGACGATTTGTGGGTTTTCAAGCCTGATTTGAGAACGTTGAAGCAGAAGCTTGCTATGCCCGTTGGGTCCTGTGAGTTCGCAGTGCCCTTCATCAAACAGGGTCAGTAATACTTTCAACTAACTCCACAATATGAAGTGAAAAATTAATCCTTTCAATGCTTTAATTCTCCACCAATTTTAATTTTGACGATTAGTCCAACTGCAATGACAATTATTTAATTTAACTGGCACTAAATTTTCATTATTATTGCTTGTAAATTCGATCATTATTTTCTATATTTTAACATTTAACTTAGACATGTTATTATCACTGTGATTTTTTTTTAATTTCTTGTTCTTCTCACCTGAGGTATAAATTGTCCAATTGATAACTTTTTTTTTTTTGACAGAATCCAGTTGATAACTTAGGCACATGATCATATGCGGTTACAAATGAGGCCATTTATGATATGGTCAAAAACATGTAGTTATTTTATTAAAAAATTTTCATACAACTATCAAAACATATATATTTGATCATATATGTATTTGTATTTTTAAATACAATCTTATTTTGGCGCCTCGAGCTTGAAGCGCCATACCTGACTCCAGATTTGTATAGTTGGTAAATAGTGAATATGATTGTAGTCCTATTCACACAGTGGAATCTTCAATTTAATTTCATTTCAATTTACAAGCAATCATACACATGTAATTAAAATCATATAATATTTTCAAAATATTACAATATGAATTTACATCATCAATCATTCTAACTTGATATTTGTATAATGTTGAATCATCATAGTGTATCTATACACACTAAGTACATAAGAATAGTACAACTTCAGGAGTCTATAAATCGAGACATCTTTTCTTAAACTTTATTTTACCTGTCTAAGGTTGGAAAAACAAAACGTGAGTACTAAACTCAGTAAATAACATTTTCAATTCAAAATTTGATATTTTATAGCAAATGCATATACAAATGCATCTTTTACATACACACTTTATATCTTTATTAGATGGTATGCTAGTTAGATAACTATCAATACGTTTACCTTATTTTAGAAAGTGTGTCGTTGACTTTTGGGCTTATATCAGCAATTTGGTTACATTAAAGGGAGACTTTAGTTTGCATATACCTCTAAAATGGACCTTTACATTTATGCATTATGCATCATACACATCCTAGCATATCATTTTCAAGTTGAGAAAATTTTACATTATCATTTTAAACAAAAATTTAATAAATGCATTGTCTAAATCATATTATGAGGATGATCATCTTTAAATAAATTTAGAAGCATCGTAATAAAAAATTGCAAGACATTTCAATATTTTAAAAAATAATTTCAAAAACAATTGCTCGAGTACCTTAAAATATTAGCCAGTCTCCTCAATTTTTTCTTTTCATTTGCCTAAACAAGCAAAAAGGATTATTATATTTTTTGTACTTGTATGCTTTTTTTCTCATCTATCCATGCAAAATTACTAATGGAACGTTCTTTCAATCCACATCATATTATTTAATAAAAATGGGCATAACCTTTATTTCGAAATCTCATTAACCGATGTTTTATAAAATTCAATAAAATGTAATTGAATTATTACCAATTTATTTTCACAATCAAATTTATTAAGATAGAAATTCAAACTGAACCCATTATTAATGCTTCTAATAGTGACAGTTCTCAAGTTAGAAATCTCTTTTAATAGTTTAAAAGTTTGTTATAACTATAACTCTATTATTCATTATTATATATTTACACGATCCGGCCAAATAGAATTTCCCTTCACATATTTTAACGCCTTTAATTTCTAGCAGCAACCTTTCCCAGTTAATATATATCTATTTTTCACCTTAATTAAAAGACAGTATGTGCCATGCAGAAATTAACGATCAGTTATATTGATTTAAAAAATGACGTGAAGCTATGGATGACATCAAATATAATAGAACAGGAAAGAGGAAAGAAGAAAGAGGAAAAAGAAAAAGAAAAAAATCGCCAAAACCTGTTCAAACGTTCGGTTTCTGCCCTCGCCTCTTCCTTTCCTGATTGCTATAATTTTTTGTTTTCCTTTCTTTCACAGTAGCATCACGGCTTCCTACCCCTTTCATATTACCCCACTTAAGTTGTTACCAGGGTAAGTTATTTAATTCAACCACCCTCAACATCTTTAAATCTCTTGCTGTCATGTCACGTTTTCAATCACCCATGCTCAATTCCCTTCGGGCCCTCCTTCCAGTAATGTCTAGTTAGCAATTGATTATTGCATGCGTTTTCAAAGTTTACGTGTAGCCAACCTACTTACAACCTTTAGCTATTTTCATTGATATATTATATATTTAATCATTTTCTAAAGGTGTTCTTTGTAATCTAATCCATCTATATTTTAAATCACATCAAATTAGTCATTCATATCAAATTTCATGTCAAAATAATTAGAATTAATTAAGATATAAATATTTGAAATTACTAATACAATTCATTCAACTTTTAGTTTTTCTTACCCATTTGTAATTATATTTTGTATAATATAATCTAATCCATTCACCATGTAAAATACACTAATTTGAGCTTGCCCATGGAATTTCATATAAAATAGAGTTAGATATATATTAAATAATAAAAAATGGCAATGCATGGCGCGTGCATGCAGGCACATGGTAGGTTCATATCCGGACGTACCATGCATGTGTTGGATCCATATATGTTTTCCAATGCAAAAGTTGAATTTTTTTAAATACTTTATTAAATTATTTTTCGTAATCCAATTCATCCGTATTTTAAAACATATTAATTTAGTCCTTCATCTCGAGTTTCGCATCAAAAATACAGACATAAGCTTTCAAAATTAATTCATGAAATTTCATTTAGTTTTGATTGTTTAAAAATTTTCTAAATATAATTTTTATGATCTAATCCATCCACCATATATAATATGTTAAAATAGACTTACTCATAAGGTTTCATGTAAAATGGTTTTAGATACATTAAAATATTAATTTAATAAATAATTAATTAAATTTAAATGAAATGGATGTGAAGCTCTTGGACGGGCACGACGTGCGTGGGTTTGACTTCATACACTTTTTTCGATGCAAAATAAATAAATTAATATGAGCAATTTATTCAATTATTTTCTCTACTCTAATCCGTGTAGATTAAATAGCATATAATTTAACATTATCTAATGAATCTCATGTCAATCATAGTTATATATTCTAAAATCTAAACAAAACAGTTTATGTGAATATAAGCCACTAATTTGGACCCTAATTGGCCCAAATTTTTCGTTTATTTTTATTTTTTGAAAAGGTCCATGAATTTAAATAATTTCACCTGGTATAATTCAAAATTTTTGAAAATTCCCCAAAAAATTTATAAAAATTTATTTTCATATCTTACCTTTATAAAATTGTAATTTACCTCATTTTCTCATGAATTTCAAAATTAACCTTTTTAAATTCCAATTAGATCCTTGTTGTCTCTACTCTATTCAAATTTACCATTCAATCTTTCTTTTTTAAATTTATAATTTAATCTCTTTTTCTAAAATTGTAAATTAGTCTCTTTATAAAACGTACATATATTTTTTTATAACTTCACATTAAGCGTGTCTTCTGTACAAGTTTTAAGGATATAAATTATATTAAATTATAAATTAATTTTATATTAAGTCTTAGATAGTATGAGTTTCTCAAGTGTTTTAAATATATCTATATTATTAGTTGTATAAAAATTTTAAAAAATAAAAAGTATGTTTTTGGCCCAATCACAAATGACGTCATCGTGCCTCGAGAACTTACCATGCAGCTAGTTATAAATGTTCTAGGGAAAAAGTTGGTGTCTCCTGGACCCTTGACTGGACCCTTGATTGCATACATATGTTTGGATAACCTTATGATCAGTGGCCTACAGACTTTTTTCCCCCACTTACATTAATAGCTCGCATTTGCACAGTTGGAGGTTTATAGCATATTCCCTACGTAGGAGTCATTCTATTCGGGGGAAGTGGGCTCCACATTTCTTAGCTTCTGATCCAACGAAATTAGTGTAGCGGGCCATGATCATTTTGGTCAGTGGTGAATGTTAGCGTGTGTTTGGCTGGGGGAAAATGCCAAATTAATATAAAATGATGTTTTATAATAGTGATAATGATAAAGCATAAAAAGAACAGAGTTAAAATAGATAGATAAGTTGTATGAAAATTATTGAAAAGTAAGATAGTTTATATATGAAAATGTGGAAAAATAATTAAAAAATAAGATAATTACGAAGAGTAAAAAATTTTTAATTGAAAAGTTCTAGTTAATATTTTTCTAATCTAACCAAATGATGGTCCGCTGGAATCGCGCATAATGAGTCTGATTTGAGACATCTCGAAAGGCGGATGCATGTCTTAGACAGTGATTCCATGATAGTAGCTTTCACATGGTCACAAGACCCATAAACTCGTTCCATCAAAAAAAAGAAAAACGAAAAAAAGAAAGACCCATAAACTCGCGATTTTCATTTTTCTAATTGAATTTACTCTCTCTATCATCTTTTTCTTTTAGTCAATTTTTGTTGCACCGGAAGTCCAGAAGTAATCCTATTTTAGATTTAGAAAGGTCATAATAAATTAAAATTTATAAATAATTAAAATCCTTCCTTTAAATATCCAAGTTTATTATGCTGAGACAAAGTCTAATATATTTTAATAAGAATAATAGATTCAGTACTTATATAAGTATGTAACCCACCATGCATACCAGAAGATGAATAATTCAATGATAATAGTGATCACATGGTCACAAGACCCAAAACTTATGATTTTAATGTAAAAGTTATGCTAGATGTCATATTTTTCTTTTTCTTACTAGTATATATCATAATTTTCTCTAAGTCAATTTTTATGGTATCAAAAATCATCCTCATTTGTTACTAAGGGTGTAGCTTAGCTGGATCACAGCCTTACTCTTGTGCCGATTGACCTAAGTTCAAACTACAAGGGGAACATTTATCTCTTATTCTAGGTACATGTTAGGAAAAGATAAAATTACTAGCTTGGTAAAATTAAGGTTGTCATTCAGTCAAACTGTGATTTTTTTTCCCGATCAAAGCTGTGATTTTGAGTAGATCTAGTTTGGTTTATTATTCCAAGGATATGAATTTGACTTGACTCAGTCGCTTGATTTGGTAACCTTCATTGTTTCTGTTTTTTTTGACACATGATCAAGCTCAATTAATAATAACAAACAGAAGGATCGTCATTAATTTAATTAACATTCATATGAATTTAAAAAGGAAAACTTGGGACGACCCAGTTACAGAGTATAGTGCCTTTTGGGTTTTTCGTTTTTTGATGTTTTTATTTAAATTCAAGCTATTCATCTTATTTAAGCTATATATTTAGTTTAAATAAAAAATAACTTGATTAAACTTTTTATTAATTTATGACATTGAAAAATAAAAATTTTAATTAATCTCATGTATTTTTTATGTCACATATATGTTAAACCAAAGGAACATGATGCATGTTTTGAACTTAAATAAAAATATCCAAAACAAAAAAACCAATGGGGTACAGGGCGAAATTAGACTACATAATTAGTTTCTTTTACCACGGCTTCCATATATCCTGTCTTACCAAGGTAAGTTAGGGGCACAGTTCAATTTGGACCTCATCTTCATGGTCTATATAGAAATTTAATTGTAGTCAACACCATTCATTTCACTGAAATATCAAAAGGATGTGTACACACACATTCTTTAACTGCATTAACTTCTTTCACTACCACTCCTGAAAATTACTTGCATTCCACGAAAATTTGAAAATAAAAAAATCAAATAAAAGAGCTCAATTGCGAAGATGCAAGATAGTATGAAAGTGTTATGTTTAATAATCATCACGAACAGATACGATAGTTGGTAGTTATATATTTATATGCATTCAAGACGACAAAACAATTCATTTGTTTAATACAAAGCTTGATTTGCCTCGTGTAATTCAGCTAATTTTGAAAGTCTTGACTTTCTTAAAATAAAAACGAAACCAAAACAAAAAAAAAAAGTGTATGTTTGTCGCCACGCTTGCACTGGGGTTCAAAACCTCATTTTTTATATATTTTTTGAATTTTTTAATGATTATTAATATAGTTGTATTTAATATATATGCCAAAATTTACTACTTTTAGATATGTGTGTGTATATATATTTGATTTTTTGAAAACGAGAGTAGTTTAGCCATTTTTAAGGGACTAAAATATCTCTACTTTTAAAAATATATATGTATATATCTCCAAAATAGTAAAACTTAATACAAAAGCTAAATACAACAATAATAACAATCTTATAAAACAAAATTTCAAAAAAATGTAAAAAATGAAGTTTTGCACTCACGTGCATTGAATCATTCTCCCTTATTTACTTGTTCTGATAGCTAAATCAAAAATTCATAATCAATCTTTAGAGTGTAGCACTCTATATTTCTAAAATCCCCAAATGTTCCACACCATCAATTGGGAGAGCTCTTTGGAAGGCATTGAGAGAGATTTGTTTGCCAAGGCCATGGATTATGAAATACATGCATTTTCAAGCAGGGTTAATTAATACTAGATAGTTGAGCTAGTTATATTTTGTATGGTTGTCCACTTCCTTCAATTGATCCCTCCTGTTAGATATTGCAATGCAGAACAATTGAAGACCCACTACAATGTCTCGAAGACAAAACTAGATGATGATCCTCTTGAGCACCAAACACCAAGACTAGCTTATGCAACAGTCCTCCATTCCTCAGAAGCTTATGTGTGTGGAGCAATAGCACTCGCACATAGCCTCATCCTCACCAACACCACCCATGATCTCGTCCTCCTCGTAGACAACTCTATCACCAATAAAAGCCTTCTGGCCCTCACGGCCGCCGGCTGGAAGATCAAGATCATCGAGAGGATTCGAAGCCCCTACGCCAAGAAGAATGCCTACAACTTGTGGAACTACAGCAAACTTCGAATATGGCAACTTACTGAGTATGACAAGATCATGTTCATTGATTCAGACTTGATCGTCTTCAAGAATCTCGACTACTTTTTCACCGTACCTCAGTTGTCTGCTACGTGGAACAGCCGTGTGGTCTTCAACTCCGGTGTGATGGTCATTGAACCATCAGAATGTATTTTCAAAATGTTCATGGAGAAGAGATATAAAATAGCATCATACAATGGGGGTGACCAGGGTTATCTTAATGAGTTTTTCATATGGTGGCACCGCCTACCGAAGACGATTAACCGGCTAAAGATGTTCGTGGGGCCTAGCAAGGCAAAGCCCCGACAACTTCCCGATTCTTTAGCCATTCACTACTTGGGTTTCAAGCCCTGGACGTGCTATAGGGATTATGACTGTAATTGGGACGAGAAGAATCATCAGATCTTTGCCAGTGATTCAGCTCACAAGAAATGGTGGGAGATGTATGACTCGATGCCAAGGCAATTGCAGGCGGCGTGTGGCCTCACGCGACAAAGACATTTACGTCTGAAGATGTTGAGGGCCAAGGCCAGAAATGCTGGTCTAAAAGATGGACATTGGAAGATCAAAATTACGGATCCAAGACAATTTTCATTGATGAAATAAAAAATGTAAAAACATCACACAGCCTATGCTTCTCACTTTGATGGCTTGGACGACCTTTGAAGAGGGAGACAAATTAACATGAAGAGGAGTATAATATTATTTGAGGGGGGTAAACGCAAATAAATATTATTATTTGAGAGGGGTAATCATGTAAGAATGAATTATCTTTACAGATAATTTTTCAAATTTTAAGCAAATTTGCTCCATGGCTCTCGCTGAATTAGGAAGCACAATCATTTTAGCTGTAATAATTAATTCTCTTAAATCTGTCACACTCAAAGTATGTGATATTAACTTAATTTTTCTTTAGTAATTATGTGATATGGTTTACTAACGATAGTGTAGATTATTTGATTTGTGTTTAAACTCGTTTCAACCTTAAATATATTGTTCTTGAATTCTGTAGCATGGGCATCCTAACATTTTTTCCAAACCATATTTTATGTTTCATAAACCAAAAATTGTATCACTATAATGTTGTAGAGGATATCAATGTGGAATCTGTCTGTATTTTGCAGCGCACTCTTTCTATAATTCAATTCCAAGACGGTAAAATATTGAAAGATAATAATAATTTAAGTTGACTGGTTAAAATCTACATAGGACACCCTACGTGGCAAGAGTAGATTTTTTGACCAATTGCGTCAAATGAGTGATAATGGGCCTTCACCAATTATTATTTAAATGTGCCACGGGTTATATCTATATTTTTATTTTTGAATGTTATTTCAGCAACCCATAGCTCGGTTGGCATACAAGTGACCCAAGTGATCTTAGAGGTCTAGCGTTTGAATAGAAAGTTCTACAGAAAATAATTAATTTTTGCATTTTTACTTCCTCAAGCATGTGGGCCCAATAGTATAAGATAAGATAAATATCCCAGTGGATAAGATGAGATTAGAATTAGAATTTAAGTTAAAGTGATAATATTTTATCTTTTATACCTTTCATGGAATTTTAGGAAACCTACGAAAATCCTTTTATAAAAAGGGATTTAGGGAGTCAGTAGAGGAAGGTATCCGTAAAAGAGGTTTGGGAGATAAAATTGTGGAAAGAGAGAAAGCTACGTAAGGCAAGTGGGTTTTTATTGAAAATTGATTTTAATTCAATGCTATGATTATTTTTATACAATTGTTATGTATAAAGCATGTACATTAGATATATTATACTTTTGAGACTATGCTTGACATATTTAAAATTTTATAATCCTAAATTTTTAGGATATAAAATTTTGCATATAAATATGTTGAATTTTATGCTTGAAATTATACATTGAGATTTTTGAATTTTTTATGCTTTATTTTTATAAATGCATTGATATGCAATAAATATATGGATATTGAAATTATATACTAATGATGTAGGTTAATTATATGTATAATGTGATCTGTGTAAAATCAGATTATATATAAGCAGATTTTCACTTTTGTCGTGTGTACCGGAGAGTAACTTTGTCCGTAAAAGAATTTCAATGGGTTAAGACTTGCTGGAACAGAAGAAATTCCGTAAGAGAGGAATTTTCGTCCAATGCATGTGCATCCTCTTTTTGCAACAAATTTTTTTTGTTGCTTTTGACATTTTTAATACATTTAATAATTTTGACGCTTCTAATGTCCACGTATTTTTAGAAATTGACATGTAACACATTACATCAATAAGGGCTAAGTGAGAGAGGTCTAAGTAGGACCCATCTGCAGTAAAGGTCATGATGATGTGTTGATTTAAATAATCAAATAATCTATTTCTATTTTTTGATGCTTTTGGACTTAATGGAAGAATTTAATTTTGCATTTGATGATTAATTTTTAAGATATTAAATTAAATAATTATTTTATCATTTAATTAACTTTTATTTGGATCATTATCCATTTTCAAATAATTTTCTACTTGCTAGTCATGTTGAGACTAACCCATTATTTTTACAGGTGTACCAAATCAAATGGGACACTAGAGGTTTGGATTTACAAGAAAATTTTCAAGAATAATTATTTTCATTTATTTATTTTAAAGACATGTATTGAGAATGATAGACTTGCAAAATTTCTTTTTCTTTGTGCCTTGATGTAATAATAGGAACATGACTAGTGAAAGTGGAATTTTGAAATTTTTATAAAATTATAATAATTAATTTTGCCATAAATGTGTGATTGATCTTAGAAAATTGCATTAAATACACGGTCGGGATCACTTTTCTTTACCGGTATGTTATAGATGGTATCAGATCGGCTTCCCTCCAGTAGATGTGGTTCGGAGAGTTGAATCAGTGAAAGTCGAGGCTGCAAGCAGGAGCCCAGAGTTGGGTTGTGGATCGAGGGCGAACCAGGTGGAAGCTGGTGCGCTTGTAATAGCCCAGAACCGAATCTCACATCGAAAAGGGAAGAAAGTTTCTGGTAGTTTATAAGTAGGTTTCAATTTCAATATGGTGTGACCCGTTTTAAAGCCGTGCGGCTAAGCTACCAGGCCAGAGCGAATAATATCACACTGTAAGACTCACAGCCCGCAACCAAATTGACGTTTTTTAAGTCTATGTGCTCTGTGTGTCAGGCCCAATGGTTTCTTTTCTGGATCTGTGCGTGACAAAGACCAACTCAGGTGCCATAAGTTTTCCAAAGCAACAAGAATACTTTCTGCCTAGGCATTTTTGAGATAAGGATAGTGAATTGCAAAGTCCTCTACCATTGTAACAAAATTAGTTGACCTAAAAGATAGAGTACTTTTTTTTAAAAAACCATGGATTTGATGTTTATGATCCATTGGATGGAAGTATGAAATCTTCACTTTGAAGTGCTTATGTTGATGTCTTGAAAAGGAATCACCTCAAATATAATATAAGGGCTAATGTATTTAATTCCTAGTATTAAGCCATGGTTGGCCATATCAACGAAGAGAGATATGTGGTGATACCATGATAGTGACACAGGTGAGATTTATGTTCAAAGGATTAAGGTAACAGTGCTCATCCTCCATAAAAACTAGGCAATCAACAAGGAGTAGGAGCAAGAAGTTAGTTGTTGATTGGATGTGTCATATATTGTCGCTTGTAACTTAGAGGTCATGGTTCAAGTCATAGAAACAACCTCTTTCTTTATAGTAGAGCTGTAAGGGTGTAAGTTGGTTCAAGTTGACTCGGGCTGAGGTCTTTTTAACCTTAACCCTATTTGTAAAAGGCTAGCACAATGCCACATTCAATCCTATTTTTTAAACTTCAACTCAACCCTCCATTACATCTATATAAATCAATTCAATTTGGGTTATAGATCAGGTTAATAAATATATGACATTGAAATATATTTTACTTAATCAAATCTATTTTAAAAATATAAATTTGTATGCAAGAATAAAAATTAATCCTTTTTTTATAGGAATACATTCCAATTCATGACTTATGTAGTAACATAATTGTAAGTAATTTTTTTTCAAAGCAATGATGTCTAGTTAATATCTATGTATTATGTGCCAATGCATAACATTTTTAAACAATCTACTATATTGTATACTAACACATGAAATAAGGTCAAGATGGGTTGACAATTATCAAGTTTTGCATGATTAATAATTAAGGCTTATAGTGGGCCACTGACTCCTAATCTTTGATAGATTATTCACAGAAAGTGGTGCCTTCCTCCAAGCCTAGAGAAGAGCTGGGACAATACTGGAGGTATAAAGTGTGATATGCTTCCAATATCAGCCTAATATTAAGTGGTTGTCCACACGAGGTCTTGTTGTTGCAACACCTCTTTGAGTTCTTATTGCACTAAAAGTCTAAAACTCTTGTTTTAATAACTTAATGCTTGCACCTCTTTTGTCTTTTGTATTCCTTTTTGCAGGGTGGCTATGATTATACGATCGGAACATCAGAGCATGGTCATGTAATTAGTTCATTAGAGCTTGCTATACCTACATTTAGGTATTTACACATGCATTTGTACTGAAATATCAAGATGACATGAATTAGATGGAAGCATCTCCTTGAGTGGTCTGCCACAATGACAAATCTAAAACGGGACATTGTTCTCCCAGTCACTGCATCTCTTGGCCTTCATTACTCAGAAGATCAAAAAATTTAGTCACATTTTTCGTCATTATTACTGGGAAGTTGAGTATCAACAATGCATTTTTGTTCGATTCATCTGACAATCTAACATAACACTAGATGATTTGATAGACATTTCTTGATTGCTTTTGGTGGACTCGATGTCTTGGAAGAGAACATTGAAGAAGATCTTGATTTAAAGGAATGCTCATGGAAATTTCTCTCTTTTCTTTAGAAGACATTAGGAGGTGTAATATATGAATCAATGATGGTATACATGTTCAGATCTCCAGCAAAATTGTCAAAAACATTGAATAGTTGTGTTGGTTATCGGGAACTTGGAGATGGCTATAAGAGGGTCAAAGCATCTTGACCTGAAAACTTGCATTAACTCATGCAACATTGGTTTCGCTAGTCAATAAAATGTTTTACCATGCCCTTCAATTATTCATTTACCCCCTTCTTGTTTGCACTTTTATCATGTATTCCACTATGCCTGCTAGCACCACTCCAGATCTGGTAAATTTGTTGTAACTTAGTATATAGATTAAATACATTTAAGAAAATATGTTTACGAAGAAAAAATTAAAATTAAAAAATTAATATTATAACTTAAGTATATGTAAAATATATTGCATATAGTTATACCTCATTTCAGAAAATAGCAGAGAATAGGGTGGAAGCGGAGGAGTGCTGACACTTGCGAAGGGAACTTCACCTCCAACCTTAAGGATTGTCGATGACTCTATTCTCTTCTCGAACAAGTTTTACATTTTTTGTTTATAGTTATCCAAATATTGTCCATGTTCGATCATATTACATGTAATTTTCATGTTACGCATCCATAATTAATCTTTGTCATTTAGTTATGTTTGATATGTGAGACTATAGATGAGTCTAGTTATGATAAATATAACAAATGCCGCTTTCATCTTATGTTGGCATAACTGATGAACGAGATTGTTCAAAGATAATTTTGGTCAAATAGCAAAAGATTTTGAGCTCATAAGGTTATATATAGTTATAAAATTATATGTCATTCACGTGGAAGATTGTTTGATTTTTGAAATGACATATATAATAATTACATATGTGTTATCATAAATAGTGACCAAAAATTATAAAGTAATCTTATAAGGTTTATATGCCAAAATCATCTAACAAAGTATAAGTCTCCTATACGTAGAAACCTTATTGTTTAATTTCTAATTTCTATTTTTACAATAAGTTAAATTAGAAATAAGAAAGATATGCTTCTTATATTAATAATTGTGGTCCTTTGTTTATACATTTATTAGTATTTCTTTTCTAACATCTTAATGTTGCAAAAGAGAAGCTATCTTCTTCGGAAAATCCGAGAGCATTAACCTTAAAGACCATAAACCACAAGATTCAAAAAAAACTATTCATATAAATTCAGGTATACTTTCGCTTTTGATTTATTTTCCAGGGGATCTAGCATGAAAGATCCTTATATGATTATAGTTTTAATCAATAAGATTTTTCCGACATGTTGTGATGTTTCTCATTTACAATCCGGCTAAGAATGCGCCGGGGAGCTGGGTTTTCGTCACCTCAACCCGGGTTGGCAAGTTGGGAATCACAGAGGGCTCGCTTTCGGATATTTCCTCTGCTGTTTCGTATAGTTTGTGCTAGTAAAGGTTGAAGGAGCAGAGCAGCGAGAAACAGCTGGTGCCATGGAAGACGAGCCTTGGTATGCCGAACTTGAGGGCCGTATGCTTCGTCCACGCAACGCAAATGTCCGTGATTATGCCGCTTGGGGGAAGGTGGTGTCTTGGAGGAAATGTTCGACGGACAGCTGCAGCATGTCGATCTGTCGGAAGAAATTTGGAACCATTTCTATAGAATTGAGGGAGTCAAGGCTCTCCCATCCGTCGGGCAGACCCACCTCGCGGGAGGGGAAGCGGAGGGGGAGGAGATGGATTTGCGCCGCAGCTCGATCGAGAGTGGGTTTCAAGCGCGAGGCGGCGTCGGTGGTGGTGACGATGGTGATGAAGACGCCGCGGGCGGCGAACAAGCGCGCCATGGCGATCATGGGAATCATGTGGCCCTGAGCCATGAGAGGGACCATGACGAGATCAATCTGGCGGAGGAGTTTGGAAGCCATTTGGAAGTGAGCCTGAGTTTGGCGGACTGGTGGCAAGCCCTTTACCCGTCGAACCGATCGCCTTGTCCCAGACTCTCCAACTCAAGTATGATTAACGTTGAGTCACCAACTACAGTATGATTGACGTAATCGTGAGAAACGGATTACGACATTGCAAGGCTGCCATGCGTCCACGTGGATTTCGTGGCATCCACACGCTGTCCGGTAGATAGTGGATGCACTGTATCTGACAAATATATTAATTATTTTTCATTTAGTTAAGAATAAACTGAGGTATACAAATTTACGATATTATATTTAGTCACGCTGTAATAAAACTGTAGTACGTGGCTAACTTTTGGGGGCTAAAATTTTAATTTGACTATGTTTTAGGAATGGAGCCAAAGATCTAACGAAGTTAAGGGTACCTTAGGAGTAGATAATACTTTTGAAAAAAAATTTACGGAGTAAAAGTTGCAAAAAATTAAAATTAATAAGTTAGTTATAGGTAATTATGAAGAAATAATTAAAAAATAGAAAAGTCATATAAGAAAATATAAAGAATGATTAAAAAATAAAATTGTTACTGAGAATGAAAAGTTTTAACTTAGGGTGTGTTTGGTAATTTTAAAAAGTTGTCAAGTTAAAACTTTTCAATCTAAAACCTGTCACTTTTCATAACTATTATTTTTTAAATTATTCTTTACACATTTTT
>JAXCLR010026508.1:0-21905 GCA_035584095.1 Annona squamosa | reverse complement strand
ACTATTCATCCGAATTTCATAAATAATTATTTTAACCTCTATTCTCACATATTTCATACTCATGAATGTATATTTTCCAAATATATTTCCTAGAGTTTACAACCTTAGGATTTTATACACGTGTTTAAGATCGGGGTTTCACATCATCGAATAAGAAGAGCTTAACAAATTTGCCCTTTGTAGTCTACAACATTATGAGTTTTATTGTGCTATGAAAGGAAAAATCCATCAATTAAAGATGGCCTATTAGGGAGAGTGTATATAGTGTTATTATCTACCATTCATGCAACTCACGAGGGAGACAGAAGACAAGAACAATAACAACCAAAAGGGAGAAGATGAGAGAGGCACGTAGCTATCACGGTCTGCATGGTTTATATTTTAACCTTGCTCCAGACGAAGTGATGTAGAATGTCGCGGTAATGAAGAGAGTGAAGCTCCATCCAATGGAGAGAGGAGGGAGATGATAAAGGTAGGGAGGGAGGAAGAAATGGATCGAGGGAATTAAGAGAGACAGAGAGGGGCATAAAAGCAACAGTAGGGGGTCGATTAAAATTGTTTTCCCAAGGCTAACACAAAGGTCTACCGGTAAAATGATCAATTATTAAACACTCTAACACCTACAACTTTATAATTTATGATTGTACAGCAGTGCTTCTTTTTACCTAAATTTGACAGATGCAGATTTTGGTAAAAAAAACACCAATTATTTTGAACCGGGTATAAAAGATTAGAACACTATCAATGTTATTGATCAAAGTTTGTATTTTGAAAGAATTTTATTATAGGCTCATTATTTTAGAAAACAATGATTTAGGTATGTATGAATTGACTTATATGGATCTTAACCCTACTAAGTTCCATATAAAAATCATGATCTTGCAATCTAAATTATTATTAGTAAAGTAATTAAATAAAGGGAATAAGATTAACCTTTTTATATTATTATAATATTTGATATTATAATTAAGTATATTCAACTCTCACACAATGGAGGAATTTTTATAGATACCCTCACATCGAGGGAATCTATAAATACAACCTCACAAAGGGGGAAAATTAAAAATAAACCCACAATGCTTTGTGGGGACTCAAACACTAGTGACATTGTTTTATTCTAACTAGTGGCAGCAACTTTTGTTTTAGCAATATTTTGATTTTGTATTTATGTTCAAGGCATTGATGGCATTTGACATTAAAAAAAGATATTGATGGTATTTACTATTTTAATCATCATTTGGTATTACGTAAAAAAGTTAAAAAATAATTTTGAAAAATGAGAAAATAACATGATTTTACACATTTAATGATTAAAAGTAAGAAAAAATTTAAAAATTTTCCTAAATATACGCAGTTCATTTAGCCTAAATCTTGAATATATCCACAATGTTTTACTTATTATGTTTGCATTTAATCTCAGAACACCCATTCTATCAAAAATTGCTAGTTAAATTTTAATAAAAGCTCGAAATATTCCTATTGTAAAATAATAAACGATGAAAAAAAATAGAAAGAAAATAAAATCAAGACTTTCTAAATTTATAGGTAATGTGCAATTAGGGCACTAGAGAATTATGATATTCAAATTTTCAATTTGGTACTAAATTTGATGAATGTATTAGTAATTTCATAGATTAACTGACAGTATTAACTTCCAGAATGAACATTTTTTGGATTAAGTGCAAACATGATATCTATATTTAGAATTTTGAAAATATTGTAAGTATATTTTGGAGTAGGATAAAATGTAATGGGTATAATCCAAAATAAAATGAAAGTAGGTATGATGATTATATGAAAAAAGCGAAAATATTTGAATTGAAGATAATATAATAAAGTAATGCACTTAGTATCACCTCACATCAAAAGAGGTATGGTAAATGGAGGGAAAATTTTTCTTCTTTACATGTTACTAAATGAATCCTAAAAATACTATTTATTTAATTTAAAAACTAAAAACTCAACATCATTGAAACCTTTCATCGTATTTAATATTGAAAAGACTTTATCTTCTATTTGTCCAAATTTATAGAATTTTTTCATGTTACTTTATTTATTTTTGCGCACCTTGGTGATAATGATGTGAAATTCCCTTTGTCAATTGCATTTAGATTTACTTATTAGTTAAGAGAGAGAGTTTCAACTAAATCATGGGCCCATGTGAAATATACCTAATGAATGTATTAAATTATTTGATATATATTATTTGATTTATATATCAATTTTGAAGTTGTGTTTTTAATATCTAGACAATTAATAGTAGCATTTCTAGATAGATAAATGATTTTCTATAGTATTATTGCAATATAATGCTTATACAAATATAAAAAGTATGGGTCATTCTCTGGTGCGCTCGGGTGCAAAAACTTATTTTTTTTTTATTTTTAAAATTTTTTTATATGACTATTAATTTAGTTATATTTGACATGTATATCAAGTTTTACCAAATTTGGAGATTTTTAGATATTTTAAAATTAGTGGCATTTTCATAATTTTGAATTATGAAAAATACCATTAATTTTAAAAAAATCTAAAAAAAATATCTACAAATTTTTGAAAATGATAAAACTTGTCACACAAGTTAAATAAACTTAGATTAACAATTGTATAAAAAAAATTTCAAAAATGTATATAAAAATAGCACCCAGGTGCATCGAAGCTCTATCGCTCGGGTGTATAAAATCAAACACGATAATGTATTATGACATCGAAATGTATCCATGAATAGATATATGCATTTTTCATAATTTACACATTTAAATATATAATTTTTTTAACCAATGTGACCCACTTATAACTGTAATCAAAGTAATTTGTGATATCAAGATAAATAATTGATGTTAATAGTGTGAATATTGATTTTTTATTTTATTGCCAAAATAGGTCTATCCATGGGTCACATCCATGGGTCACGTGAAACCTTTTAAGAATTGGATACTAGGTGGATTGTTGCAATCTTTGCCATCATCAAGTGATACTGAGGTCAAATGGTCGTTTGATACCGGCCCTAAACATAAGCACATTGACATAAAATGCATACCGGCCCTAAACATAAGCACATTGACATAAAATGCCCATCTTTGTCAAGAATCTATTTAGCAAGGCTTAATTTTGATATAGTAAGTCTATCACACCGCTTGTTTCAACACGTCATGAATTCTACCTTTTAAACATAAAAATTGGAAAAAATAGGCTTTTTAAAATCTACCTAAAGATGTCTACTTATCCTTCAAGGTAAATAATTGCGGAGTGCACTGGTTGGCCAAATGGACCTTAAAATTGAAAAAATTACGGATGTACACTATAGTGACATTTGCTCCTTTCCAATAACACTAGTTTCCCTAGCAATCTCTCCAACCTTTTATCTTTAAGCACTGGTCTACCTCTCCCTTTAGGCCCTAGTTCACTAATAGGAACATCATAAAATTAAATGGAGTAGGAAGAAAAACTAAAAGTAGAGAACCAAATGAAAAAAAGAAAAAAAAAAGAAAAAGAACTCAAGCAAATGCAAGTACTATGCTTGGACTCATACACCTTCTGCAAGATACCTCATAAATTAGGGCATCAATCATTCTCTTGCTCAAAAATTGATGAAAAACTAATCTTCCATTAAAGAAGATCTCAAAATTTTGCATCTACAAGGAATAGATGATATGGTCAAATTGACCAATTCTAATCAAATCCTTACGGTTTCTCATGGCTTAAGTCAAACTTCGACTCTTAAGTAGACATACAACTTTGTTCGTATTTCATAGAGCTGACCTGGATAGGAAACAACATGAGATTACATTCGCTTTAACTCGCCAAAATAGGGGAGTTAACATCTCACAGTCTGGCCTAATTTTGATAGACTTTTTAATTGAATGATTTATTTTGAAAGAAAACAAAATTCGTTTCTTGGTATATCAGTTTCATCAAGTGATTCAAGACAAAATTGTAGGTATTTCTACATTTTCAAAAATAAATTTAATATCTCACTAGAGTTTAGATATTTTCATAACTCAAAGATTGTAAAATTCCAAGTTTGGTATACTTATAGGATTTACAAGAGTTCAAAGAAGCTCTCAATTAGTTCATTGTCAAGATTTGTACAAGAATAGACAAAAAAAATACTACGACTTTTTTTTTCAAAATGTGACAAAAATTGAGGGCAAGATTTAATCAATGCAATTATCAGGGTAGTAAAAGAAATAATCAGAGCAAATAATGCAATGTATTCACCTCCACACTTGAAACTAACATTGTCCTGAATGTAAATTATTCAATTAAAAAGATATATCTAATTAGGCAAGAGTATAAGATGTTAACTTCCTTGTTTTAGCGAGTTGAAGCGAATTTAATCTCTTGTTGCTTCCAATCCAGGTTAGCTCTGTGAAATAGCCAATAAAGCTCTAAATTAAAAATATCAAATTTATAAAATAAAATAAACTAAAAGGATAAAGAAAACTAAAATTCCTAAACTAAATCTTGGGTTGCCTCTTAAGTAGCAATAAGTTTAATGTCTTCAGTCGGACTAGTTGAAATTACGTCAACCAATACCCAATCTTTTGAATACAAATTCATAGAAGTCTTTCTCTAATTGTTGTTGCGGTGTACCTCACATACTTGTGCAACTGGGACTATCACTAGATGTGATATCCAACAACTCCTTTTGCAATCCATGTCAAACCACAGATGTTGTTACTATTTAAATAGGGATCCAAATAAAATAAGAGAGAAATTATTTTAAAGTTATGATCATCAATGTCCATCTCTTTAGGATTAATGCAATGTTCATATGCTCTCTATGGAAAAACAAATGATGGCTTGTGCGGCTCCAACAGTGTGGATGACTTCTCTTTTTGTGTTTCTTCGGATGAGTTGATTGTCATCTCCTTCTTACTACTTTCATCTTGAACTTCCTCAGATTTTGACTGATTTAGCATTTTTTCCTTGTCATCATCCTGCACCTTATCTCTGCTCGATTATAATAATTCAAAATATCTTCACAATATGCTTGGTTTTGAGTCTGCTCTTGTTCATTTACATGCATATCAACCTCTACTTGATCTTTATCACTCAAGATTGTTTCACGATAGTCCTCAAAAAAAGTTGTTGAGTCCAAGCATGGTAGACTAGGAGGCCTGTGAAAGTTCTCATTTAGATGATAGCTTATTGTGCAGCTTGTTCTCATAGAATCAAAAGACACATTGTCAGTTGGGTGATTTCCTCATCATGATGATGTAGTTGTTATTGCACTTGTTCTTGCATTGCCTCCTCTCATTTAAGAATTTGTTTTAAAAGGCTATCAATATAAGATTCTTAAGGTTGTGATAAAAATGTTTGTGGAATAGAAGGAGAAAAGGGTTCTCAACAAGACAGGGATTATCGTAGCTATAATAATTTTGCTACTCATGTACCCAATCGTGTTGGTATAGTGCATTTATCATTAAAGTGTCTTCTCCATATGAATTGCACTGGTCTGCTATTTCAAGATTCTCATGAACTATCCTAATAACCTTCCTATCATCATACTAATGATTATAATATGCCATCAAATAATTTGTAAATAATAATAATAACAATAAAACTATCTAGAAATAGAATATATAAAGAGAAATAGAGGAGAGAAAAAGGGAAAGAAAAGAAAAATATTTAAATATAAAGTCCTAAAAACATCAAATTCCCCAGCAACGGCTCAAAATACTTATTCGCAATCTCACCGCAAGTGCACAGGTAATAGATTATAGTATATAAAATATTGAACCATAGTATATAATTCATTAAGTTTTATAGTCGTTTATGGATTCCTCAAGGTCATCGTGCCTATTCTTATGGTCTTAGATTTTCAGGTTTAATATCTTAATGGTCGTATATTAGACTTCCACTTCTCGGTTTCATCTTCGAATATATATAAAATCATCACCAAAGTGGGAGCTCAAACACTAGGAAAACATTAAATCACAAGATATTAAATTAACAATAATATCCATCATAAATAAATCAAAACCACATATCTCGCTATATTATACGCATGCTACATTCAAAACCCTAGATCTAGGGCTTAGCCAAGTATATTTAAGTTCAAAATAAAATTAAAATTAAAATTCATCTTAAACAAGTCAATTGAAAAAAAGAAAAGAAGAAAGAAAAGTTTATTGATTGGAAGCTCCAATGGTGTGTCCGCCGCTCCACGTAACTCGCTGCTTTGCCTCTCATCTCGTGCTCTTTGCCTCCTTTCAAACCCTTGCTCTCTTTCTCTCAAAATTCTTCCCGGAATTTTCTGTCTATTTTTTGGCCGTGGAAAATCTATGTCCCCATCTGCTATGACCCTTTTATACTATTGAAAGTGCGCAAGTTAAAAGTACGCCCACTTGTTTTCGTTGCTTAGCTGCCTTGCTTCCGACTTAATTGCACACCAACGCCAACACAACTTCCAATTTGTAATGTGTTACGCTGCATGGAAAATCAGCTGCATGTTGGCCGTTAATTTTTTAGATGGGTTTAAAATGGACGGCGGATTTTTCTAATGGCTGGTTGAAATCTGGACGGTGGTGGATTAATTGCGTATGGAAATTTTTATGATGGATGGCTATAATATCTTATGGATAATGGACAGCTAGGATTTCTTTTAGGCGGTGTAGCGCTTGCTGAATTTTAGCCCATTCTAGATGTTAATTTTAAGAGCTGCATGATTTGGACGGTTGATTTGTGACCTGCTGAGGTATGATGCACGCTGCACATGATTTGCAACTGGATGGCTTGGATTGGAAGTTGAATTTGCGCATGGATTGGTGACTTAGTGGACAGTCTTGATGGATTTAATTGCTGGATGGGCGGCTGGAAAAAAAATATAAATGGTCTATATTGCTTGATGGTCCATGGTTTCTATGCTGGAGAAAAATCCGGATGGTTAAACCTCCTGATGGCTGAGATTAAGCAGATTAAGCTTGGTAGGCTGTTGCATGATTGATAATTTGTGGGGCCCACTGAATATTTTAACGTGTGCTGCAGTAGATAAACGACTGCAAAATCAGGCCATTAAATGTGATCTAATCATGCTTGGACTGCATGGTTGCTTGAATTAATTTTCTTGTGCCCAACTTAGCTGGACGGTGAGGATCATTAATCCGGTGCTGAATAATCTGCATAAAAAATATTGAAATGGAAAATTCATCAAATTTAATTATCAGTTCACTAATATACAAAATTATTTCAAACTCATTTAATTTTTTGGCAACAAATAAAATGTAATACCAAGCAAAAGATTACAAAATTTTTTAAATAATTTGAAATTAATTTTTGATGCCCAAATGTTGCAAATACCCATTTTAAAATAAAGTTCACAATAAACTTAAATAATTAACCAGAAATTAATATAAAATGCCCACAAAATATATTATTAATCCCTAATTATCATCCGTAGAATTCTTTAAGGTTATCATACCTATTCTCATAGTTTAGATTTCCTAGTTCCATATTTTGATTATTGCATATTTGACTTTCATCTATCAGTTCCTTTACCTAATATATGAAATTATTACCAATGTGCGAGCTCAAATACTTAGTAAGTGTTAAATCCACAAGATATCAAATTAATATACAATAACCTTAATAAATAAATAAAAATAATAATTTGCTATATATAAGTCACATGATATATCTTAAACCCTAGATTATGAGTTTAGCCTAGTATCTTTATAACGAATATTAACATAAAATGATATTATATTAAAAATTCATCAAAGACAAGATAGTTAAATTAAAAGAAAGAAAAAAGAGAAATCTTATTAAGTTGGGAGCTTCAATGGTGTCTGAACAACTCTTAAGCAATGTGTCACACTACTTTTGTCCTTACGCTCTTGAGTATCTCTTACTCCCTAACTTTAGCTTAACTCCAAAGATGTTCTAAGATGTCTTAGGATGTGTACAAGTTTATATAGTGCTCTACAAGAAACTCATGCAAACCTGGTTTGAAGTGAATTAAATATGCAACACAGCCCCCAACATAGCTAGGGTTGTGTTGGTCTCTGACTCAATCAATTTTGCTCTATTTTGTGAAGTTTTACTACCTCACATGCCTCGAACTATGTTGAAGCTCCTTTGACACAATTTAGGCCATTTTAATCACTGTTTTACCTCCTTTTAATTCTTCTAAATCATCAAACTGGATTGATCTTAGTCCTCATGATTTAATTCTCTAAAAATTATTCGTGTTTTACACCAAGTTCACCTCACTTTGCACATACCAATCACTCATGAGTGTTTTGTGCTAAATAAAGCTAAATCAATCAATATTTGATTCAAAACATCATATTCATTCATATTCTCATCCAAATATCATTCAAAATGTGGAGTATGAAAATAACACAATAGTATTTAATTTGGATTTTGTGTATTGATGCATATAAATTCGTATATAATATGCATTTAGGTTTACACAAGGATTTGAATTTATGAATGCATGTATATAAGAGATATATATAGGCATGTGATTCATCAATCTAGGATGACAAAATAGAGAGTAAGAATCCAAGTACGAGATTATGCCTAAGAGATGGTTTGCCATTTTAAGAGAAAAGTTGTATTATCCCTTTAAGTAGTAAATTATTATTTTCTCTAGTAGAGTAGGCTTCTATTCGAACCACATAAATTTTGTTTTCCATGTGCTTCCATTGAATATTCAACCATAAGAAATAGTATCTGAACTAAGTTCAAGGGAGTTTCTTCATTTTGAAATCACAAGTGCAATAAGAATGGAAGATTGCAAGTAGATCATGTTGTGGAGTTGGTCATTAGTGGAGACCAATCACGCAAATTTGTTAAATGGTTAGAATTATGCACGACATGTGTGATAGAGTATAGAAGGTTAATCATATAGCATAAGTCTACTAGATTTGCGTGAGATAGATTGTCATTTTGACGGGTTAATTAGGCATTAGCAAATCTGGTCATAGAAGTGGTTAAAAATCAAAAGGATATTGGCCATACCATTAGTGGATTGACGATAGTGCATGAATGAGCAATCACTAAGTTAGATTTTCTATCAAAATAGAAAATCATGTGTTGGTGGTATAAGATTTCATCGGAAAAAATATGAAGCATTATTGGTGGGTGTTAGTTAGTGTATATCAGCAATTGATCAATTGATGGGTAATGCACAATGGACCAAGAGTGGTGTGGAAGTTCAGAGATGTTATAAAATGTGACTCATCGAGCGTGTTTGGTAATGTGGGAAAAAAGTTGAAAAGTTTTTGGAAAAATTTGAAAAGATTGGGATAATTATTAAAAATGAAGGGTAATTGAATAGAAAAATGTGTAGAAATGACTAGAAAATACGGAATTAGTATAGGAAGATGTGTTGAAATGGTTGAAAAGGAGGATGGTTATTTGGAAAAGTGTGTGGAAAATTTTCGGAGATATTTCTGTTCAATGTTTCCAAATGGACCCACCATCTGTTTTCTATTAAATGAACAAAAACTCAGAGGTAGATTTCCGAGGTTCCAATTTTGTGATTTAGAAGTCCAATTTCAGCGATTCAGAGCTAATTTCTTCATTGTAGATTCTTTAAATCACGTAGATGATTTAGGTTAATGAAAATTTAGTTATTTTGATGTGTTTAGTTAAAGAATTTAAAAACACAATAAATCCAAACAAGGGAGCAAGTAGTTGAAGTCCTAAAGTAGAGGAGAGCAGTTCAAGTTATGAAGTTGTGCACAATAATCCCAATTAATCATCAATGAAACGAGTATAAAGGTAAGCAGTTTCATGGTAGAGTTATTTAATGCGTTAGAATGATTTTATACTACGACAACAATGAATAAAAATATTTTGACTCAAAAAGGGTCAATGAGAGCATTGAATAAGAAGTTTGTAAAGCCTAAGATAAAGATTATTAATCTTCGCAAGAGGAAAAGATTTTGGTAATTAGTAAAGTTTTGATATATCTTATAGGTAGTACTTATCATAAGATAATTTATTTGACAAACCCAAAAGAAATTTATATTAAGTTAGGGAAAAGATATAACATAATCTTCGATTTATGAAGTCTAAGAAAGTATAGTTGATTATGAAAAACCAAATGGAATTATATTCGGTTGAGTAAGATGACATCAAAGCGAAATGTCTTGTTATATTCAATAATGAATCTTAGTTGTGGAAGATTGGATCATAAAGTGCAAATTACATTAAAGGAATGTTATAAAGAATTTGGTTATTAAATTACCTAAACTAAAATTTAGCCAAGATCATTTTTATGATACTTTTTTTTTTAATATAAACATGTGAGGAAAAGCTTTAAATTTCAAAAATATAAATAGATCACTTGAATTACTTCACATGGATCATGTTGGACTAACTATGACAAAAAAGTTTTGTTTGAAAATATTGTGCCTATGTTATTAAATGGTTACTCAAAGTTCTCATGGATGAAGTTTCTAGCATCTAAGGATGAATGTTTTTCATTCTATGTAATATTCTCCAAGCATTTTCAGAATGAACAAACACATTCTTGCTATAAAGGGTGATTATGGAAGAGACTTTAAGAATCACAAGTTTATTACATTCCATGAAGAAAATGGTATACTAAACTCTCTCTTGTGCAAGAACAACATAGCAAAATGGAGCAACAAAAAGGAAAAATAAAACTTTGTAAGACATTACTAGAACTATGCTAAGTAGTTTTGAACTTTCTAATTACTTTTGGGCAGAGGCTATGAACATAGCTGGTTATATAACTAATCGTATTTCTATTCTGCCCAAATTCAATAAGACTTACTTTTAAATTATACTTTATTAAGAAGCTAAATATATCTTGTTTTTGTACCTTTAGATGTAGATGCTTTGTGCATAATGAAGAAAAAGATCAACTTATGCAATAATTGGACATATAGTAGCAAAAAAATCTAGAACACATTATTGTTGTCATTTATATTTGAATGATCATCAACATCTTTACATGAGAGCAATGCTACAAATCTTGCCAAAAGTAAATTATACATTTATGAATCAATATAACATCAATTATAATAGAGCCTTAATAGGCTATAAATTAATAAATCATAGCCCAATGTCTTCTATATATATCCTACTACTCAATTCAATACATACAAACATACATATTATTTTCTCAATGCATCAATTTCCAAATAGCCATGATCAAAACTAACACCTATGATAATACAACATAAGTTGGGATCAACATGACCTAGCCCATAGTTTGGTATCTAGAATATTAGATCTACTAAAAAATACCAATAATAGAGACACATGAGACTTGCGCAAATTTATAAGTAGATGCGGTCATGGAAAATAATAACAAATTATTTTAAATCATCATGTATGCTATGCCACCACATTCAATAGGAACTCAAGTGTTCACCAACTCCACACAGTCATATCATGTCACAACAGAAACACAAATGCAGCTACAATTTATATGCATTACTGTATCTCAAACTAAATTCCACATTAAAGTCATGCATATAACACTAATCATGCATAAGGGTCATGCCTATCTAGCTGCAAGTCATGTAATGCTCGTGTTTGTCTAGCAGCATACCACATATGGGTTATTCTTGTCCAGCTGCATATCACGTCATGTCATGCCTTTATAGTTGCATCCATTGTCATACAAGCAAGCAACGCATACTTATCATACTCGTGTAATGCTACATTCATATACCCACATAACCCAACTATCCTCATGTTAATAATGGGCCACGAAGAATCCTAAAGAAACCATTCATATGCATTAATTATGTCATATGCTCATCCTTAAGCCTAAAACTTTAAATAATTGGTTTCATAAATTCATACTTAGGGTTAAGTCTAAAATTATAAAAATCAATATGTGGCATGGAAAATCCAAAATCTAAATCAACCCGGAATAAATCTAAATGACATAAACTCAATCTATCATTTAAATTATATCGATATATAATTTCACCCAAAGAAATCACATCATCCATCAAAGCTAACACTTTAACATAAGGGTTGTATAATCCAATCTTCTGTCTTACAAAACTCAAATAACCGGTTTAAACTCTCGCTATTAAACCATATACCACATATAACTAACTTCAACATGTCATCATGAGTCCCACACCCACATAATTTACCACCTGCATACGTTATTTCAAAGCTTTAAGCCTTACTTATACACTTTATCAAATACATCATAAGAAATATTCAGAAAACTCATAATTCTAAGTCAAACCATCCACATTCAATGCCTTGCAAAATTCAAGCACCAAAAAAATCCATTTGCACCTACCAAATTTCGTTCACAAGTAAGCCCAAATTAGATTGCGAAATTCTGCTACATTGCTTATAAACAAAAAAAAATGCAAGCGACCACTGATTACAAGTAGCAATCTTCCCTTTCTGACTGCCAATGTCACATTCCAAGCTTCAACTGAAAATCAATAGTCGAAAAAATATAATAGCAGCTACTTCATTCAAGTTTTCACCCATTAGCTGCCCGAGTAAAGAAGTAGACAAAGATAGAGGCAGCATAGTACTAAGGGAATCTCAAACCCCACATAACTGGGGGTAAAATTTTGCCTCACCCATCTCAACCTATAAAATGAGGGCCACAACCATGTGGGACACACAACACACAACTCTTTCACTTGGTGGGACACCACTCCTTATAGGATCTAGCCATCAAGTTAAACAAGTAATAAAAATCCCTACAGTGGAGATTTGCTCTTCACTTCGAATAATTTAAATTTTTTTTAAAATTTTTTGCTTCATAGTTTATTTTCAATGTCTAATAGTTGTTAATTTTACAAATTTTATTTTTAGGTTAGATTTACTACTTTTTAATATTTAGGGTAGATTTAATTCATTTTTCTTTCACGCTTTCATTATTTAAATTTGATTTCTGTAGCTCCTAATTTTTTTAAAGTAGATTTACCGACTTCTCTTCTTTCTAACTCCTCTATTTCTCTATCTTCTTTCTTTCTCTTTCTTCTCTTCTCTCTTTATCTTCTCTTTCTTCTTTCTCTCTTTTCCCTTCTCTCTCCGCCTCCTCTTGTATCCCCCTACCTCTTTCCTCTCTTCTCTCTAATTTCTTCTCTCTCCTTTCTCTCTCTTCTCTTTTTGTTTTCACTCTCCTCTCCATCCTCTCTATCTCTCTCTTCTTCCTCTCTTATCTCTCTTTCTCTTTCATTTCTTCTTTTGTGTTATAAGTAAATCTTAAATAATTCAAGACCTTATTACCTCTCTGTGGATTCGACCCAACTCATCATTATTCTACGTTATCTCTTGCAATGTTAGGTTTAATATATTTCAAATAATTTAATTAAATTAGTGATCTTAGTGCTCATAACGCCAAACACTTGGATCTCATTATCTACCTCATTACTAGTTCAAAATTCTCTTGTATAAACCTTATCTCAAATGTTCATAATGTACTCAACTCAATGGCTCCTAATACATGTATCGATTTATTTGAAGCTTCTACTAAGTTGTTTATTAACCTTCATCATTCTCATCAAATTAAATCTTTATATTCGCCTCAACTCGCATAAATTTTCGTATGTGTGACCTTTAGTTTCAAAATTCTATCAATATATAACTTCTTAGGCTATTTTACCTGCATAATCATCCATATTTTTCATCACCAATACCTAGGGTACTACATAGAGTAACAACAAAAAGACCTAGATAGTTGAAAATTTTATTTACGTGAAGTTTGGTGGGTCTACTAATTCTAAGAGAAGGCAAAATCTTATTGATGAATGCATTAATAAAATTTGGAATGTAGAAAGAAGAAAATCATCAATAGCAATCTATTTTTGAATAAACCAAGTTGCAGTGTTAGAATTGCAAAAGGTATTGCAGAAGATGCTCCAATAGAAGCTAAAATAGAAAAGAACAATAAACAACAAATTGTAAGTAATGAAGGTAATTTTTATTTTGCAAAAATTGAAGATTCATGCATGCTCTTTTTAGATATGTTTATAATAAAATAAGAACTCGATATTCATATCATATGGTATAAAATTTTGTATTTATTTCTATTCTTTTATGAGGAATCATAGTTGAATTCTTAAGGATGTGAAGAATTTGAGAACTTGAAGCTTGAGGTCCTAGGAACTTTGCTTGAGAATTCATAAGTGAGGCTTTGAATGCTTATATCTTGAAAGGTGGGATCCCAATAAATGCATTAACTAACTTCATTAATTCCACTTGACGTCTCTTTTATAGATTGAAAGAAATTTTGAACATCCAGTGGTAGGTGGCGCATAATTAAGGTGCGAATGTTCAAAAATTTTCTAGTCATTATGACTAAAGTTGTGGATGAAGTCAACGTAGATTAAGACTTTACCCAAGTCAAAAGTGAAGTTGAATTGAGTAGCAACTTTCGTGTGTTCATTTTTTTTCAAAGAATTTTACTTTAAGCTTGATGCTCCAAGTTGCTCAAGTCATAGTAACAGTCGACTTCATTCAAATTTTGCAATGGTCTGGGATTTCAGTTCCTTCGTTTATCTTTTTTATTCTTTCCTCCTTCCAAGTCTCATCTTTTGGTTGATTGCAGGTTAAACTTTACCCAAGATGCATGTGAAATCGACTTAGGGATAGAACTTCACTCAAGTTGTAGTAGGAGTCAACTTCACTCCAACTTCACAATGTTCTGGGATTTCATCTCTTCAATTTAACTTTTTTATTCTTCCTCTATCCAAGTCTTGTCTTTGGGCTGACTTCAAGTTGAACTTTATATAAGTTCCATGGGAAGTTGACTGTGAATGTGACTTTGTTCTTCATTCTTAAGATAGATGGTATGTGTGTTATTTTGTTCTTCCAAGTCACAAGGTTGTGATCGACTTCAACTTTACTTAGGTTGTAATTGGAGTTAACTTGAGGTACGATTTCAAACATCATTTTGTACATAACTCAATTTTGTGTAGCCTTGAGGTCTTTGGTTGCAACTAGAATCGACTTTGTCTTTTACTTCAAACCAAATCGCACATGGAATCAACTTGGGGTGCACTTCAATAGTGAAATTTTCCTTTGTAATTTTTTACCTTCAAAAAAGTGAACTTGAGGTCAGTTGTAGAGTTGACTTGGATTACAACTTGACCCAAGTCTCTCTTGGAGTCAACTTGAATATGCAACTTCATCTGTTTGTGCTTGAAATTTAAAAATTCAACTTACATTCACATACCCAAAAACTTCATTAGTAGTCTTTAACTTCTCAAATTAGTTGTTAATCATCAAAATTCAAATCATGATTTGTAATTTAAACTAGTTGAGTCTCCCCCTTACCTTCCATTAGAATTTTAAGATGCAATCTTTAGAAACCATATTTCTAAGTTCAACATGTTTGAATTCCTTGGTTAAAATTACATATTCAATATTCTTATGTATTTCATTGAATTAATTGTTAGAATTTAAGGCAAATTAAGTACAATCCGTGTTTTGATGATTAACAACTCAATTTGAGATGTATTTAAGTACTAATGAGGTTGCTAAGCGAAGCCAAGGTGTATAAAATCAAAGCTCAAAAGATAGAATGTCAAGTCCCAATCCCAAGTCGACTTAGGCATTGACTTAAGTCAAGTCGATACCCAAGTTGACTCCAGGATCGACTTCAAAGACAAAAATTAACATAATTGAAATTGGGACTCGGAGATAGACAAAGTCGCAACTGAAGTCGACTCCGTGTACGACTTAGATAAAGTAACAACCCAAATCGACTCCACCTGCGACTTAGGTGAGCTTCAGCTGCAGATTTCAAAAATGTCAAAGTTAAGTCGCACTTCAAGTCGACTCCATCATGCGACTTAGGTGAAGTCGCCTCTCAAATCGACCCAAGTATGCAACTTGGATGAAGTTGGACTCTAAGTCGACCTAGGCCTACGACTTAAGTACAAAGCAACCTTATTATGCTTTAGTGACTTTTTTGAAATAGAAATAAAAAACAATAAGAAATGAAAATCATGATTCAAGGAAACAAAGGAGGATCTCTGTTCGAGAAATTGTTGTATTGCACAACTCAAGTTTTATAATACATATCAAAGACATCACATGAAGATCCAAGTGCTTGAGAAAAAAAGAAAAGATGACCTTACACAACATGTATATCACATGCAAAGCTTTGAAGTTCAAATATGACATATGGCTAGTGAAGTCGCACCCGAAGTCGACTCCACCTGCAACTTGGGTCAAGTCCAAGACCAAGTCTACCTGAGTCTGGAACTTAAGTTGGAAGCTAAAGGCCAAAGTCGCATCTAAAGTCGACTCCAACCTACGACTTGGCTTGCAACGGTCGGAAAAATTCAAACGTTGGCGCATTCAATGCGCACTACCTACCACCAGACGTTCAAATTTACTTGTCATTATTTAAGGAGCATCAAGTGAACATAAATGAAATTGAAAAAATATTGAATGAGCTCACCTTGCACTCTCTCTAGCAATTAAGTGATCTACAAGAAGTTTCAAGGAGAACTTTGAATTTAAACTACTAAAAGCTTCCACTACTTCATCCACAACTTCTTCTACAAGTTCTTCTACGCGCTCAAATTTTCCTACACAATCTATAATGTGCAGATATTTTGTTATTTATTGATTACTTATTTTTCTCACTTGGTTTGGTATTGGAGACCGAAACCAAGTGAAGGCAAAGTAGTGTGTGATTGGAGTGAAACTTATCACCTACGTGTGCTGAGTTGTATAAGCTTCCTAGAGCTAGAATCTAGAAGAGAGCAGTTGCTCTAAGTTGTGTTGATAATACAATAGTGTAACCCAAGCCACAACGAGTGTGTACTTGAAAGAGTGGAATAGGAAAAGTTGCTCAAACCACTATATATCACTGTCTCTTGACGTGGGTTGATTGCTTGTGTTTTATATTTCTACTGTACCATCTAATTCTAACTCCGGACGTTTCATTGAGGGAATTAAATTTATAAGGGAAAAAGTTTTTAATTAACCAAAAAAATTTTAATTATCTAATTCACCCCACCCCTCTAGGGTATTGCTATAAACTCGGGACCAACAAGTGGTATCAAAGAAGGTCTTTGAGTTTATACCAAAGAGATCTTATTAATAACATCTCAATCAACTCCACTCCTATATTTGCTGAGGGTCAATCATTCACAACGCCACCACTATTCGGTAGAAGTAACTTCGGTTGCTGGAAGTTGAGAATAAAATAACTTATCATGGCTACGGATATAAATTCTTGGATTGCTATCCAAGATAGAGTTGTTTTACCAATTGGTGAAAGAACCTCCACATGGTCTGCAGAGGAAGTTAGAACCATAAAACATAATGCCAAAGCCATGAACTCCCTCTTCTGCGCTTATATAGCCCCGAAATATGATAGAATATCCTCATGTCAAATAGCCAAAGAAGTATGGGATACTCTGACATCAATTTATCAGAAAACTTCTCAAGTCCAAAGGAAGAGAAGAAACATTTTGATTGAAGAGTTGAAAAGTTTTAAAATGCTAGAGACTGAAAATATATCTGAAATATTTTCTAGATTTTCCAAGATTATTAATGCATTAAAGGGTCTTGGAAATGTAATTTCTAGATCTGAACAGGTCATAAAGATTTTAAGGGCTCTACTTGAGTCGTGGACTCCAAAGATCATGGCTATTGTAGAGGCAAATGACCTAAATACTTAAGACTAGAAGATCTCATCAACCCACTCAAGTCAAATGAGCTGATAAAGAAAAGAAATGAGGAGCAGTACAAAGGAAAAAGGGCAATTGCTTTGAGGCCTACACTGAACTCAGATGAATCCACTTCATCTTCTTAAAATGATGATGAAGAGATCGCCCTACTCACCTGAAGGTTTAGAAAATTTGTAAAAAATGAGAAGAATTTTAAAGGATTCAAAGAGAGAAATGGAAAGGAGAAAAAGAAGAAAAAACCAAGTGCTACAAGTGTGGTAGAGTAGGACATATGTAAGCCTAATGTCCTAGACTAGAAAAAAGTAAGACAAAAGAACAACAAGAGAAGAAAGACAGAAATGAAAACTGAAAATTTTGGAAAGCTAAAGGAAAAGAAATGTACGTAAATGAGGAAATGTCCATAACAAGCAATTCGTCGAATGTAGATAATGAAGCTGCAAACTGTGTTAGAATATGTTGACAACAAAGTTAAAGGAAGAACAAAAACATGGTTTGTCTTACCGCAACAGATATCTTAGATGGACAAACTATTTCAACAAATTGTATAATAAGTGATGAGGTAACCTCTAAACTTAATCACTCAAGCACCAAGTCTATTTATTCTTCTATATATTATTATCTCAAATGTGCTGAATTAGAGGAACTACAACAAGCATATGATTCATTGTATGATAAAATAAAGAAATTGAAAATTAAATTCATAATAAAGAAAAGATAATGTGAATTAGTTATTATTGTGAATGGAAAGCTGGCTGAAAAGGTCAACCACCTAACAAATGAGAACAATGCCTTAACTAATGATGTGGAAAGACTAAAGAAAGAAAATGAGTCCTTAAATGAATTATTAGCAAAGTTCTCTAATCTAGGGAAAAGTGAAAAAATGTTCCTGAACATGACCACCCAACACAACAAAAGAGGACTCAGCTATTCCACATTTGATAAACGTGAATGCAGTGAAACAAATGCTCCAAAGGTAGTTAAAAAAAAACAAACCAAGCCCATTTTTCCTAAACCAAGAGTGAATTATGCCACTTGGACAAAAAGACCAACTTAGGAAACACCTACTACATGGATTTCCACTCCAAGACTTCTAGGGGCATGCAATTCTACAACAAAATAGACCACAAAATTTATCAATGTAAAATAAAGAAATTATATGACCATAAAAAGGATACCAAATAGATAAGAATTACATGATTTTGTTTTACAGGTATGTCTTAAAGCAAAGGCCAGCAACATATGGTTCATGGATAGTGGCTGCTCAAGACATACAACAGGAGAAAGAGGATTATTTCACAAAATCAAATCTTCTAGTGAAGGGACTGTTGCATTTGGAGATAATGAGAAAGGTATAATAAAAGGTAAATGAAATATTTATGATATTTCAAATGCATGTATTGAGGATATACTATTTATTAAAGGACTCAAACATAATTTAATGAGTATTAGTCAATTATGTGACAAAGGCTATAAAGTTGTGTTTGAATCTTCTATATGCAATGTTTTTTATGAGGATCCATAGTTTTTAGTGGCAAAAGATATGAAAATGTATATTTAGTTTTCCTTGATGAACTAGATAAAAATATCTTATAGCCATTGAAAATGATCCATGGATATGGCATAAAAGGCTTGCACATATAAATATGTCAAATATTAAGACTTTGTGGAAAAAGAGCCTAGTAGAAGGATTGCCAAAGCTCAAATATGACAAAGATAAAATCTACAAGTCTTGTCAACTATCCAAGCAGCCTAAGATGTTGTTTTCGTCCACTAGTACATATGGATCTATATGGGTCATCTGACATTTTAACTCTTAGAGGGAAAAAAGATGTATTTGTCATAGTCGATGATTTTTTTAAAATTTACATGTATAATACTTTTCGCTAGCAAAGATAAAATCTTCTTAATGTTTGTTACTTTTTCAAATTTGGTATTATGAAAAGCAAAATACAATCATATCTATTAGAAGTGATCATAGTGGCGAATTTGAAAACAAATGGTTTATAGAATTCTGCAATGAGAAAGGAATTTACCACACATTCTCTGCAACAAGAACTCCCCAACAAAACGGGATAGTTGAAAGGAAAAATAGAATAATATAGTAGATGGCTAGAACTATGCTAAATGAAAGTAAACCATCCAAAAGATTTTGTGATGAAGCTGTAAGTACAACATGTTATGTACTTAATTAAGTTATTATAAGAGCAATCTTAAAAAAGACCCCATATGAACTATAGAAAGGTAGAAAACTAAATATTTCATACTTTCATGTTTTTGGATGTACTTGCTATGTGCTAAATAATAGAAAAACAAACTTTAGAAAATTAGATGTCAAAAGTGATGAAGCAATATTTCGTGGATATTCATTAAATAGCAAAGCTATAGAATTTTTAGCAAAAGAAATTAAGTAGTAGAAGAATCAATACATGTTGTATTTGGTGAATTTAATCCTAATCCCAAAAAGGAGGATGAGCTAAGTGATGCAGATGAAACATCAAAGAATCCTAAAAGGCAACAATTGGAATAATAAGGAGAAGCAGAAATAAAGCAAGAACAATTAACGAATGAAAAGGCAAGTAAAGGTAATGATTCTTAAAAGTCTTCGACAGATTTAAAGTTCAAAAATAATCATCCAATTGAATAAGTTATTGACAATGTATATGAAGGAGAAAGAATAAGAAGATGTAGACACAATATTTTTGGAGATTTGGCTTTTGTGTCTAACATAGAACCAAACTCAATTGATAAAGCTCTTAGTGATGAAAACTGGATTATGGCAATGCAAGAAAAGCTAAATCAATTTGAAAGAAATCAAGTATGACACCTAGTTCCTAGACCGAAAGATTCTACTATTATTGGCATCAAATGGGTTTTCAGGAACAAACTAGACAAAAGCGGACTCGTGGTGAGAAATAAAGTCAGGCTTTTAGCCAAAGAATATTCTCAAGAAGAAGGAATTGACTTTGAGGAATCTTATGTTTCGGTGGATAGAATGGAAGCATATGCATCCTACTAGCCTTTGCTTCTCACATGGACTTCAAATTGTTTCAAATGGATATGCAAAGTGCTTTTTTGAATGGATATCTAAATGAAAAAGTATATGTTGAACAACCTCCTGATTTTGAAAAAAAAATATCAATCCAAATTTGTTTTTAAGTTGACCAAAGTATTGTACGGACTTAAACAAGCTCCAAGAGCATGGTATGAGAGGTTAAGCAAATTTTTGATTGATCATGATTTTCAGAGAAAAAAAGTTAATACAGTGTTGTTTATCAAATATTAGGGTAAAAATATATTAATTGTTTAAATTTATGTTAATTATTCATGATTTGTAAATCAAGCATGTTAATTATTTAATTCCAATACATCAAACATATTTGAACTTATTAAAGTATATCATCAATCATATTCAACATATTCAAATAATTTATGAATTTATTTTTCATCATCTAAGTCCATTATGTCCATTTCTTTTTAATTTTACAAGATGATTTAATTTGTAATGATTTGGTAAAAATATATCAGCAATTTATTTTTTGTTTTGACATGTTTTAAGTATATATCTTCAACATGTTCTTTTAGGAAAAGATGTCTAACATCTATTGTTCAGTCCTAGAGTGTCAAATTGGATTTTTGGTTAGTTAAATTGCTCTTGTATTATCACATCTAATTAGAATGTCTTTTAACTTAGCTCATAGTCTTTTAATTGTTTTTTATGTTGGAAACAATGTTCAAAATAAAACAAATTGACTAAAGCTTGAGTTTTGATGATTAATAAGAACTAATTTGAGATTATAAAGTGTACTAATGAGTTTGCCAAGTGTTTAAGGAAAGCAAAGAAGTCAAGTCGATCACCAAGTCGACTTGGACTTCGACTTGGGGTGAAGTCGATACCCAAGTCGACTTCACTAGTGACTTCAAAACAGCCAAAAGTGGACAGAGTCGAAAATGGAAATCTGACAGGTGAAGTCGCAGGCCAAGTCGACTCCACTTGCAACTTAGGTAGTCAAGTCGCAAACGAATTCGACTCCAGCATCGACTTCAAAAAACCAAAAGTGTCTAGCGTTGAAACTTGGTTTTCTACATGGCGAAGTCGCAGACGAAGTCGACTCCATATGCGACTTGGGCGAAGTCGCAAACAAGGTCGACTCCACCTTCGACTTGAGGAGTTCAGACTTGAAGATTGCATTTCCAAGTCTATTCGAAGGATCAAATTGAAGTTGATCAAATCCAAATGAGATGCAAAGTCCATTCTCAAAGAGCAACTTAAGTTTCTTGAAG